>LGRX02006052.1:0-29692 GCA_001247695.2 Cymbomonas tetramitiformis
CCTCCCTCCCTCCCTCCCCTTGGTGAAACGCCAACTTCGCAAGCAACATCGAAACGATCGTACGTGATGATGCACAACTCATTCGAGTCTTAACGCAACACCATGTGCACCTACTAAAAATAGTAACACTAAAAATAGTAATATTACAATTACGATTTAATTTTGGAAAAAAATTCTTCAAAAAATCTTCAGAAAAAATCAAAAAAAAATCTTTGATGACACCATGACACTATGACACCATGACACTATAGCACTATGACACTATGACACTATGACACTATGACACTATAGCACTATGGTCGATCCATCCGATAAATTTGTGAACCTAAAAATCAAAAAAAAATCTTTGATGACACCATGACACTATGACACTATGACACTATAGCACTATGACAATATGACACTATGACACTATAGCACTATGGTCGATCCATCCGATAAATTTGTGAACCTAAACCCTAAACCCTCAACCCTAAATCGTTAAACCCTGATGCGACCCATATTCAACACATAGCACGCGATGCGCGCGCGATGCGATCGATGCGCGCGCGATGTCGATGCGATGCGATTCGATCGACCCGTATGACACGTATGACACTATGACACTATGACACTATATACTAAATCGTTAAACCCTAATGCGACCCATATTCAACACATAGCGCGCGATGCGCGCGCGATGCGATCGATGCGCGCGCGATGTCGATGCGATGCGATTCGATCGACCAGTATGACACGTATGACACTATGACACTATGACACTATATACTAAATCGTTAAACCCTAATGCGACCCATATTCAACACATAGCGCGCGATGCGCGCGCGATGCGCGATGCGATCGATATGCGCGATTTCATCGAATCCATGCGATTCGAGGGGGTGGGCGAGGGGGGTCCTTCGACCCGTCCGATAAAATTTTGTGACCCACCCACCAACCGAGCTTCGTTATAGTTATAACTAGCGCGACGCGATGACGGGGCCGGGCATCCGCCCGCTTCCCTCCCCTCCCTCCCTCCCTCCCTCCTCCCTCCCCAAGACCCTCCGATATCTCGTAAGCAGGGCCTCCTCCGCTGCATTAAAAACAAGCCGTAATTTCGAAATATTCGGAAGGGGCTCTCCATAGTATTTCTGTGAACTTCGGAGGAGTAAGCTCTCTGAAGGGAGGAAGAGGTGGATGCATTATCAAATGCCGAGAATCGTTCGTTAAATCGTCGATCATCGTGGCGTCGACGGCAAGCGCAAATATCTATCCGTAACGTAAACCTCGGAAGATACCTTGAAACGTCACTCTGAAATACGATACGCAATTCATGGGGGCTACATCCTAAGAACTGTAGGGCTAAATGCCTAAGGTGAGGGACTAAAGTGGACTCGGTTCCCCCCAATAACCTAAAAACACCATGAGGGACGCCTCAAATCGGTGTAAGAAGACTGGTACCAGCAAGAAGCGACAACAACAAAGACATCATAGACATATACAAAGGTATGCCCGTTGTGAGGTCACAACTCTTTTAACCCCTAAACAGCGGTCTGGGTCAATAATGACCCAAAGCCGTGCATACGGTTCGACATGTTTCACCTTTGATATCTCGAGCAGTATTTACCGCATTCGGTATGATAGTAGCTCGAGGTTTTGATCTTCACGTTGATCGAAGCACATGCAAAGCTCGCTAGCTGTCGATGGGTGTAGCAAATATGGCGGGCAAAAACGTAAACGCTATGATGAAACGTCAAAATAGTTTCCGCTGTTTAGGGGTTAAGAGGGGAGATCTGTCAGGGTCATGACCGATGACATATGTGTCATACATGTCATACGTGTCATACTTGTCAGACATGTCATACCATGTCATGTCATGTCGTGTCACATATTATTATGACAGTCGTCAGTACGGTCGACCATGACTGTACATGTCGAGTCGCGTCATATATTATTATGACAGTCGTCAGTACGGTCGACGATGACTGTACATGTCGCCAGATGATAATGTCACATCATCTGTCATTATTCAAGGAAAGACTTGAATGACCCTGTCATCGAGAGTTCGTACGTCGAACTCGAAGATGGCAAAGCAAAGATACATCTTGAATACAAACAAGAACCATCTTGCTTTAAGCATGTGCGGAACACGCATGCACAGTATGAACGAACTAGTCGTTATTACAATACTGGTCGTTCAACCTACGGGCCTTTAGCAACAACGTGACCGCTGATCTGGGCGTAGGCGGCCATGTGACAGTTGCGCTGGGCATAGGTTGCCATGCGATAGTTAGGCGTAGAGTGGCGTACTGTAGGCGACCTCTTGGATTCCCGCTCATTGATTTTTACAGTGTTTGCGTTCGTTGTGATCTGATAATAGGATCCATGCTCGCAGGGATCAACATTCGAGCCGCAGCATCTTTGATCCCGCACGGAAGCGCCTTTTTTGTGTCGCGAGGTGTATTTTTTTTGTCGTGTCGCAAACAGATCCGATTATACTCAACATTATACACCGACGGTTCGCAGCTTTTTCAAAAAAAAGCTGCAAGGTCCTGCGTTTCCCTTATAGGAGCGAAACAGGTTTTCCTGGAAAAAGTGACATCGACGCACACCATACTACCAGAACTGTCCACCTTTGGGGCCCTTTTTTACGGAAACAGTGTGATTTCCCTGTCAGATCGGGAGTAACCGCCCATATATAATTATATTGCAGTCCACACCGGTCACCTTAAGATGGCAAGCAGGAGAGTTATACAAATCGGTGGAGCATTGCCGCCAATCAGAGACGCATAGAATATTCCTGGGCGTAGTATCGAATTATGGATATTCATGCAGAAGTTATCAGCGCGACAGATTTCAGATGGCGTATAAAAGATATTTCCGACCGATCGCCAATCAGAGAAGCCATGAGATTAGATAAACTCCATGAATATGGGTCACACGCGAAATACCATAAGCTGACTGTGCACGTACAAGGAGCACGTTTTTTTTGTATAATTATAGAAGGCGCACGTGCTACAGATTTCAGGGTGGCTTACATGAGATGTTTTGGACTGATCGCCCATAACCGCCAATAAGAAGTGCGAGCGCCTGAGATAGGCACCATGAATATGGGACGACAAGGGAAAGGGATCACACGACAAAAACGAGATGGTTTTGCAGACGATGGATAAGCCAATCAGCGACGCGATCAGTTTCGATTTATATATTGGTAAATTAAAAAACTGCACCACAAAAAGCCCTTAAGTGTGGCTTCCTCGCGACAAATGCGATGCGACTGGTTCCAGACTTTCGCAACATGCTGACATGGCATGGGTTTGCGACACGACAAAAAAAATTCACCTGGCAGACATGCTGACATGGCATGGGTTTGCGACGAAGATTACAGTGTCACAGTTGAATGCCATACAGTACCCGAAACCATACTGTACCGTCCCCTACTGCTACTGTCCCATTTTACACCTGTCGAGAACAGGTGTAAAATGGGACAGAAGGGGAACAATGGAATCCCACTGTGTGACTACATGACATGGCAACGCATGTCATGTCATGGCGAAATCGGTTCACCGGTGAGACCCACGCGGGCCGCGGCTGGCTGATTTCACATATGAGATATCTCGATGTTGACTCTCACATTCATTCTTGACCCTTTCGTTTAGCGGCGCACCTCACAATGTTTTTTGCTGTGCCCTGCTTTGTACTGCTGCATGTATTTTTTCCCTTCATACTAACTAATTTCCGGTATATCCTAACATCCTTGCAGAGTTGTGTTTCATTGTTCTACAGGTCGCGTTCGTTTTTGCTATATGTGTGACGCCCCCAGCAACATTCGGGTATTGCTGGCGGCATTCTTGTAGGCCGGCTGACGGGCTGTGCCGCTGCCCGTCGTTTTGATGTTGTCGCAAGCATTCACTGACTGATATTTTGCAGGAATTTACTTTTGGTTTTCGAGCTTCTGTTTTGTATTCGTTCTGTTTCTCCTGTGGTGAGTCTATTTTTCGAGGGCGATGTCTGCACAGTTTGTGCAGCGTGGGTTCGAGCCCCACCTCTCTCACTGACTTTTCCCTCCGTAATTTTGCAGGATACTTTTCACGTTTTCCTGTTTCGCCGCACTCCTGCACGTTTGTTTCGCATTCCTGAACGCCTGTTTCGCATTCCTGAACGCCTGTTTCGCATGTGTGCTGTTGGTCGTTGCGTGTACGTTTGGTTTTGTTATTCATTTTATTTCTGACCTGTTTGCGATTACCGTGTGCAGGTATTTCAAATATCTCATGCTCGTTGGCGAGACGCATGTTACGGTGTGGAAATTGTGAAGAGTGTTGAATTATTTTGCTTATTGGCTTCCGATGCGTATTTGCCTGCGTGTTTTTGTGATGATTGCAATATTTTTTCACTTCGTTCTGACGTTTTCGCATTCGCTGTGTGCAGGTAATTCAGGTTCACCTTTATCGCTGGCGAATTGCATGTTGCTGTATCCAGCAACCTGCTTAGCCTTTAGATTTTAGAACTTAGAAGTCAATCTTTTATAGGATTTGTTTTGTTTGTACCTGACTTAATAACAGTATGCACTGCACATTTATTGTTAAGATGTATAAGCATAGTTATGTAATTAAAGTAGAGTAGAAAATAGTGCATGCTGTGCTAACGTGAGCACATTTCCCTGCCAATTGTTAGTTAATTTGCATATGCTAGCTTGTCAAATTGTTTCTTTTCTTCCGTAAACTGTGATATGGTATACTCCATAATCTTTTGTATAAGTTTTGTAGATTCGGTTCAAAAATATAGTCTTCTTTGTGTCGCTGCGACAATAATCAGCCCCGGACTCACTGTTTGTCGCACTGCGACAATAATGAGTCCCGTACTCACTTTTGTCGTCCCAGAATATCATTGATATGTCGCATGGTGCGACAAAAATAAAAGATCATGCGACACAAGTGAAGTGCTACCATCCCGCACCGGTGCATCTTGATATGTATCCGTGTATTGGCATCTCTTTGAGGTAATTATGCCTACTGAATGAGCCATACCAACCATCTTGTCTTCATTGATCATTACATATCTGATCATATCGCCATTGAGCAATGCCTATTCTGTGAGATTATATATCACGAGGCATTTCATTAGTGCACATTAAACAATTGAAGTGCAACAAAGATCATCAGCTCTACATCATACCAAAAGGTTGAGTTATTGTCAATTGATTTTTCAGACACCAATTCTCAGAGGTCTATTCATCATGAAAGACAAAGTCTGTGCAATCATGGCTATTCAGCCTCCGACATTGCTAACATAGCTATTTAGCTTATGACCCAACCGTTGTTAAGCAGCCTCTACGCCATATGGCTAAAAGATGGCAAGTAATCTCTTCGGTCATTCTTGGGCATAGAGCAATCAAGCACAGCCAATCCAGGATGTTTATCTCGAAATTCTCCAAGAGTTATTCATGTTTTTCATGTGTCATATGAAAACAGCTTATATACCGCCCTATGATGGGAGTCATCTCCTTCAGCGAGGGGAAGTGGTTATGCTGTAAAGTTGACCAATCTGATCATCATAAAAGTGACAGATTTGAAAAATCGATTGAAACTTGTATTGAAAATGACTATTCCTTACAATAAGGTATTGCACCTAAGGGAATAAGGGTTTCATCGTCTGAAATATGAAAAGACTTTTACATTGACTCTAGTTCCTGAATCCAGAATCGCATAGAAAAAATGTTCTATCCTGTGCATATAGAAAGCACATTAGATTCAGATTCTGAGCACATAAATGGACTTGAATGCACTCGGGTTTGTACTAAGTTGCAATTGTCCAAAGTTTTATTCTGACATCACTATTTATTTGAGGAATAGCATACAATGGTATAAACCATCCACATATAGATTGACATCATACTTGTGGTTTCATATCATTTTGGCACATAAGACACAAATGCTTCATTGAGGAATAAAGACTCTTTGAAAGCTCATTCGGGAATGTTTAGAAATTTGTTGCCTCTACATTAGGCCACGAAGTCTTGGAAAAAGCCATGGCGGAACTCGAACCCGCAATCTGCAGCTGGTTTCCAAGCGCAGTTCATCCTCATTCTGGAAAGTGACAGAATTTTTATAGTCATAAAACAAGTCACAATTCTATCGGATTGAAATGACACATTCATCATTCATATTTCTTTATCATAACAAGTCTCTGAATAGTGTTTGCCCAAAAATAAAATGGGCACCATTGAGATAAGTGATCATGTGCTGAAAAATATCAAGGCATGGAATCAGTTGGAACAAACAGCATCGATGGTTTTTGATTATTCCAAAATTTTCATTGATTAATAGTGATATTCTAAATTATCCTATCAATAAATTGTGATAAAAGAAGGCAGCTATCGATTGATTGTGATTGTAACATTGAATTATCAATTGATTGTAATTCTAGCAAATGCACATCAATTGATTGTGATTTCTACCGAGGCTATATCAATTGATATGATACCCAAGAATTGCTACACCGTGATATTGCAGGCTATGTATTTCAACAATTGCTATTTACTATCTAATAAGTATCTATGAAGGGACTACGTGGTCCTTTTGCCACCCGCTCTGCCTTAATCTCTCGCACCGTGTAAACGATATCATCACTGCCAACAAGATCGAAAGGGGTTTGCTGCGTCCGTTTGATGGGGCCTTTCCATTGGGCGACCCGTTTCACATGGTTAGGCTTACTTCCACGTCCATGTTTACCCATCTTGATTCACACGGCGTACACGGGAAGTCAATAGTCGAACTGTAAAATGATGTCCAGGTCGTGGCCAGAAATTTTGATTTTTGAATGCCACCAAATCGAGTCGAGAGCCTCCAACACACCCCCTCCAATCTGGGGATGGGCGTCATTTACATGTTTATTAGTTCATCTCAAACACACTTCAGCGAAGCCAAATTAGCGACGAATGAAAAGCCTAAAATTCAGGAGTGAAGGATCGGTTAGTAGGGAGTTATATACTACATATCGATATGTGGGTGTGTGTCACATGCAAATATCAATCGATTCTGATATGTCCCAGGGTCACGATCAATCGATTGTGATAATGCAAATCGAGAGTCGATAGATGGCGATAATTCGGATTAGGCATCAATCGATTGTAATTCTCGGAGGTGGATATCAATCGATTGTAATATTCTGATTGTGCATCAAATAGGCATCAATTGATTATGATATTCTGATATATTGATGGTATCAGAATATCAAACAATTGATTCCATGCCTTGAAAAATATACACATATCACTAGGCAATGCCATGTTCTATTCATAATGAAATGACATGTCAGCCATCCATCAACTACGAAAATACAGCTTGTACTAAGTTGTTGTCATTACAAACACTTCTTGATTGCCTCTCCATTACCTTCGATACCAAAGTTAACTTCGGTACCATCACTGATTTCATTGTTCATTATGACAATCATTATCCAGAACCATTGTCTAAGTTGGGCACACTATAGTGTCCCTGAACTGACAAAGTATGTGGGCTGCAACCCAACGACTGCATTTGACATCATCTGGCATTTGCCACATTCAAAAACGTCAGGCATATTACCAATATGACGTAGAGAGAATCAATGTTCAGATTGACATTGTTACCTCTAAAGCATTCGATGAGTAATCTCAGTCTGATTCTCTATCAAACCATTTTTTACATAACATAATGATTGAATAACATCCTCCATCACCATCTGATTGGTTTGATACATCTCTTTTTGCGAGGGGGAGGAAGAGTATAGATTCATTCATTTTCATACAGCTGCCACAAATTGATTTACATCATTGTGATTTTGCTTGAAAGATTAAAAATCTTATCAAAAGTTCCAGCATCTGTGTATAGCAGCCATAAAGTTGATGACACGGTACATCATGCCGATTGAAGCATCAAATGAAGTCTTATTTGACTTATTGACACATGAAGTTCATTATGAAGAAATCATAGATGCATATTTCTCCGGCTCTATCATATTATATGAAGGGCACTGATATAGGAGAACGATGGTTTTTCAAATGTGAATAAGCTATATTGAATAAGCTATATTGTAAGCTCACGACCATCACTTGACGTCAACAACCTGAGATGCTGATTGTCGAAATTCAAGAGTTAAAGGACTCGTTGAATCAGCCTTGATAACATGTGTTCTGATTGATGAATTGTTGATCCATAGTTTCTCCCCAAATCTAAAGAAGCTGGCACATAAGTTGTTGCCAATGTCTTAAGGAAAGCATCTGAGCAAAGGATTGCCAGTTGTGCCAACAGGCATCGAATTCCATAAACAGCAAAGCCGAGTGAGTAAATCCACCACTCTAGCTATTTGCCCGTCATTCCTTCCAGGTTCATGACAAGAGACAATTCATCAAAGTCATACACCAATGCATAAGTCACATGCATAGTTGCACAGTTTGTATCCGAATGCCATTCCATCAAGGTTAAGCATCTTGACAGTAACTCTGGTCAACCAAAAGCCTTCCTGTCTTCGGATATCTTGAGCATTCTCATTTCCAGCTCCATTATGGACTAGGAAGCATCATGACTGTGCCTCGCCAGGACGCTAATCCTCAAAGCCGCACACTTGAGGCGAGCCTTATGAGACAGTGACCTTTGGCTTGTGGGGCGTCAACCCCTTATCAAATCCTGAACACTTGTTAACACCTGGATAAATTTATCATGATGCAACTTAAGTGGGATTATAAGTTCCACATAATCATATTGTCTACGTATGCTGAAGGCATAACTGCCGCATATGATCACAATAGGTCGCAGCTTCTATAACATTGTGGCTTCTGAGTCAAAAGCTGATAGCCAATGACTTTTTGCCAAAAATTGCCGACCAAATAATAATCAGGCCGTGGAAACATATACCCAAGAGGTTTTCGTCCATCGGTCATATATATATATATCAGGGCTGCATCCCAAGAACTGCGATGCGCCTTCGGTGCAATGGGCTGCAACCCGAGAACTGCAGGGTTATATCCCTAACATTTTTTACCCTGCATCAAATTGATATGACAGGAGCAGGAATTGATCCTTCCTTGCTAAGGTGTAGTGAGCCTTGTATAAATCATACCCTTACACAGATACGCATATGCGGGTACCAATATCTGTGAAAAACTGCTAATGCTACCTTTGCCAGCCGTGGTTTGTCATCGGACTCTTGGCCAATCATCCGCAGCTACCGGAGATTGAGGTAGACGGAGTTGTGATCCTAAGTTGTGCTTGACAAACACAACTAAATAAATTTCACATTAGTACGTGGCGAATCCATTCTCACTCATCGCGATAGATGTTCGTCAAAGCGCGCGTACCGGACCGAAAAAAGGAGTTTGGCAGGCGGGTGAGGATTTAAAGTGGACTTATAAAGACCCTCCGATATCTCGTAAGCAGGGCCTCCTCCGCTGCATTAAAAACAAGCCGTAATTTCGAAATATTCGGAAGGGGCTCTCCGTAGTATTTCTGTGAACTTCGGAGGAGTAAGCTCTCTGAAGGGAGGAAGAGGTGGATGCATTATCAAATGCCGAGAATCGTTCGTTAAATCGTCGATCATCGTGGCGTCGACGGCAAGCGCAAATATCTATCCGTAACGTAAACCTCGGAAGATACCTTGAAACGTCACTCTGAAAAACGATACGCAATTCATGGGGGCTACATCCTAAGAACTGTAGGGCTAAATGCCTAAGGTGAGGGACTAAAGTGGACTCAGTTCCCCCCAATAACCTAAAAACACCATGAGGGAGGCCTCAAATCGGTGTAAGAAGACTGGTACCAGCAAGAAGCGACAACAACAAAGACATCATAGACATATACAAAGGTATGCCCGTTGTGAGGTCACAACTCTTTTAAGAGGGGAGATCTGTCAGGGTCATGTCCGATGACATATGTGTCATACATGTCATACGTGTCATACTTGTCAGACATGTCATACCATGTCATGTCATGTCGTGTCACATATTATTATGACAGTCGTCAGTACGGTCGACCATGACTGTACATGTCGAGTCGCGTCATATATTATTATGACAGTCGTCAGTACGGTCGACGATGACTGTACATGTCGCCAGATGATAATGTCACATCATCTGTCATTATTCAAGGAAAGACTTGAATGACCCTGTCATCGAGAGTTCGTACGTCGAACTCGAAGATGGCAAAGCAAAGATACATCTTGAATACAAACAAGAACCATCTTGCTTTAAGCATGTGCGGAACACGCATGCATAGTATGAACGAACTAGTCGTTATTACAATACTGGTCGTTCAACCTACGTCTCGGGTTCACAACCCAATGGCGGTACCATCTAAGATGATGGGAGACGTATGGTACAAAGTGAGGAAGCGTTGTGCTTCAGCAGTTCTTCATTGAGAGACTGCAACTCACAACCCGCTTGACTGTTACACTTGTGTGTGCCGTTCAACAGCACAATGTTTTTTTAATATACTGTATAATATTTGTGGGCTCGCATATCAGCCCTAACAGAAGCGATGGCGGCTGCATATTGCAGATTTCGCGGGATAATATATTCACAATCGCTCTTGCACTATCCCATAAAATGACGGTTTTTACTGGTTTTTACCGAGAACAGGAGCTTAACAGTGGGAATCTCCGATCATTCTCCGATGAAAAGTCCCACGCCAGGTGGGAACTGGTCCGATCGCGCCTTAACACTGTACACATTCCGACGGTCAGGTTTTCCGATCGAATTCCATGAAATCCGCGATGTCGAACTCTAGAATGATGTCAGAAAACCTTGCGCAGCGCCAGAAACGTTCAGAACTTTTAGTAAAACGGGGTTGTTCAGCCCTTTTTCCAGGATATATTAACGATATACTATTGTGTTTTGGGCGTCCTTGTGATGTGAAACATGTTTATTATGATGTGAACATGTGGTGTGGGGGCAGCAAAAAACTCTGAGACTCAGTAGTCAAAGATTGCGAAAGCAATTTTCCGAAGGGGGTTTTGACGCTTTCGAGAGCTCGCCTCAAAAAATTTCCATGCCCTTAGCTTTTTAATTGCCCTTAATTGCCGACGGTTTATCGTTCCTTGGGGGGGGTTTTACGGTAAAATTTATCCTACTTGGAACTCATATGGTGCGTAAGTCCATCAACGCGACGATCCCGGCTTGTGCTCAAAGAGGGCACAAGTCGGGATAGTCAACATCCGCATTCCACATCAAGGCATACGAACGTCACGGAAGTTGCGCTAAGTTCACGAAAGTGATACTTCGCAACTTATGGACGTCCCGCACACCTCCTTTGCCGAGGTGGATGACTCGTGTGGGATCCCATACTTCCCCCTTGAACCGGAAGTACGGGATCACCGCGGATTGCACTATTCCCAACCTCAACACGTGCGGGGAGCATATATGTCTAAGGAATATATCTCCCTAGCTCGTATATGTTCTCAGAACGCGAAGACATCTACCACAGATGCCTGCGCAGGAATCAGCAATTTCCTGGAAAGATTAGACCTAAAAAACAAAAGTCAACGGACCGGTCAACGCCCGTAGCGGTCGATCCAATGGTCCAAATCCAATTCCGAGACCGGTTTTCTGGGGTGCCGTACCCCACTCTTTATCCTTAGCCGCGAGGAAATCTTCGTCGTAAGTTGGAACACTGCCTAGCGTAGGGGGTTCAGCGGGATGCGGGACCTTACTTTGTTTACTCCAGTTCAAATCGTCCATCGCATGTCAAACCCTAAAGTTACTTCGGGTTCGTGTAATGTTAGCTGCAACTTTATTCACTCAAGTTCAAATCGTCCATGAAACAAAATGCCATCTTTCTAGATTAATTTGATTGCAGCAGGCTAGACGACTTCTAACGGCTTGCGGTGCAAGTGATTTGTAGCTTTAGGTAGGAGTCTCGGAGGCTTCCGGTCGGAAAGATCGGCCCGGCATGCTCCAGCGGGTGTCACAAGGGTCAAATTTACGATTAGATGTAGCGGTAAGGACTTTCAAGGTTGATGGCGGCTTAAACTTTTGTCGAAATTTCGGCAGTTTCAGAACACAGACTCTGCGCGCCAAGTGCTCGGATGCGCAACCAGACAAGTGTGTGTGGTGGTCTCCACCTTCAAATGACGAGGCGCGCTTCACCGTCTCCTGTGATTTCACGTTTTAGAAGTATCCGCCTACCTGCTGAAGAGATCTGCGTGCACTAGGATAACATGGTTTGAAGGTCGTGACTCTAACAAACGGCTTACCGCTTGCGAATTTCGACACACGCAGCTGCGCTGGTCCTCACGCAAAAAACTCACACTAAAGGAAACAGCGTACTTTGAAGGGGATCAAGTTCTTAACCAGCTCGCGAGAGCAGTCTGCGGTGCAGAATGCGTTCCCCGTAAGGTATACCCAACCTCCTCGCATTTCAAACACACGCGTGCTTTCACGTTTGCAGATGCCGAAATTACAGGCTTAATCTGGAGTTTACGTCAGCCGGTGTGACCTCACATTTGTGCACTCCCCGTTACGACCTCTGCTATTCTGGCAGTTTGTACTCTGGTTGCCTATCAGCCTGCTTATCTGCTGTTGCCTTCATCGCCCCCCCCCACGTGTCTGCTCTTTACCTCTACGTTACTGTGCAGTGACTATTTTTTCATATTATGCTCGAGGAAGTATAATTGCAAGTGCATGCTTAAATATGCCTCGCAAGGAGGCGCTTCCTCTCTTGAATGGAGCCGATGCGCGGGGAAAACTCGCGAACACCGAGTGGAGAGGTCGGGCGCATCCTTTTCGGCGTAGGAACTTTTTGAAGCGGCAGAGGTCGGCGTCAAAATATACGAACACTTCTCCGGTACCAGCTCAATCCACCTGCAGTCTCAAGATTTAAGCGAATCCCGCTCATGTGAAAACTCGATAGCGCCGGTCCAGTCGAGCGCGAGTCTACTCCACAAGCGTTCCATTCGTAGGAAGCTTCTCAAGCTCCACTTCGCAAGCACGGCGGTATTGTTGGCGGAGGCGTCGCGTTATTTTCCCCGAAGGAGTGTACGTGAAGCAGCGGTCAAAAGCGTCAGCATCTCGCCTCTCTCTGACTAGGACTCAAGGTATAGCAAAGGATCGCGACTTGATATCACGTCATACGTTTTTCCCTGGTGTGGAATGCTGGTGGGTTAAGCGAGCCACGGCATTCAGCACCCTCCCTTGCGTTTCCTGTTCATTCCAACCATTCGAAGCTGATTCCAGGTTCATCTCTCTCGGTAGTTGACCGTTTTTGCACAATACCCACTCAGCACGACACATGCAGTACCCTGTATGCACCTGCCACAAGTGCTGTCCGTCATCCTCAATATATTCTCTCGCCCTCATCATTGCCACGAAAACCCTAAGAGCGCGGGCCCCACGCCGCGCCGCGTGTCGCGATCAAAGCACCTCGCTAACTTCAGACAGACCCGTGTTACTTGTCGCTATAAACTGCGACCACCCAAGGATCTTTCTATCACCACCTAAGGATCTCGGGCATTGCGCATATTACGTGCAGTCTAAGCCTTGCGGGTTTTTCCTTCTAATACGTATTCATCTGTCGCCCTGTCTGAGCCCTAAACCCCTAAACCCTAAATATGTAAGTTTACTCCACAGCCACATTCCTAAGGGAGGTCCGCAGTAATGTTGTATGTTGCGAGGCTCTTCGGTGGTATGCATTAAGGACGACTCCTCCTTCAAAACCTCAGTGAGTTTTTTGGGGGGTTTCAGCGAGCAGGAGCAACTTCGACTACCCATTTGTGGTGGACTTGTGCGCCGGGCACGGCTTGCTGGCTTGGGTATTACTATTGCTGAGCCACTCCAAGGACCCCAGCCTCCGTCTCACGGCACTTTGCATTGACCGATACAAGGTGTATGCTCCCCCCCTTCCCATGAGCTTAAGGAATATGGTGCCTTTCACTGTGTACTACACCACCACCACCACTTGCACGACACTCCCATAAGTGCATTAGGGGGTTTATCACTGCAAGCACAAGGGAGGTTGCATCGCCACAAATGCAGGTGTGAGCTGGCGTAACGCGTGTGTGGTGATATTGTAAGGGGCAATTGCGTGCAACGACATTGCCATGAGTTTAGTCGTGTTGCTGGGGATTCGGGTGATGACCTCATTTGACTAGTGTCATCATGCCTATTTGCGAGAGCGAGCGAGCCTTACGCATCTCAAACGCTGAAGGAGGTCAGCCCAAGCCTATAAGACCACCACCTGCATGTGCTGAGAGCTAGGTGAGTGGAGAGTGCCGCGCGGGCGCTCTCCTTCAAGTGCCACCGCGCCACTCCCCCCTTGAGTAGATAATGCCTCGTGAGTTGAGTGGACGCTGCTGGGATGTTGCGGTGCCACAGCCTCCGAGCGCCTTCTTGCTAGAGGAAGTCCTCGGAGCCAGGTGGCCAGCGTTAGTTCCCCGCTTCCGATTTGTTGAAGGTGTGCAGCCTCACTTATCCTTCTAAGGATCTCGCTCTTCTCGACATGTCCCAGTTTCATCTACCCCAAGGAGCGGGATGGGCTCTGGCTTAGATCACTATCACATGATCATCCCTGGCTTGCGCCTCAGGCCATGCTTGGGGCATACCACATTGAAGATGTCAGCCAGGCGTTTGGTTACTAAAGACTGCATGTGTTGCATCCTGAATATTGGTGGCAAGAGGTCAAGGCAGGTCACCTGAACTAGTGGCATGCGCAACTTAGGCGCCGACCCTCATGCCGACTTTGTGTCCGAGTTTGTACTCGCCTAGGACACCGTTGACGACACCACACATGGGCGCTTGTGGGTGGCATCTGCCTTGAGCTGCAGGAGATGTGCGCAGCGTTCAGGCTAACGGCAGCTGCCTCTTGGTGTCGGTGCACGCCTGTGGTGAGCTCTCTGACATGGCCATCGAGCTTGCGCTGGCCGGCGGCGCACCTCTGGCTTTGATGCCCTGCTGCCACCGTATTTCGCTGAAGCATGGGAAAGGCAACGATCCTTTGTACGCCTTGCGTCACAAAAGGTGCACCCAATAGTGCTCTCCACCGACATCTTCCCGATGCGCCACTTCGATCCTCTTGGCTTGGCATGCCTACGGGCCTTTAGCAACAACGTGACCGCTGATCTGGGCGTAGGCGGCCATGTGACAGTTGCGCTGGGCATAGGTTGCCATGCGATAGTTAGGCGTAGAGTGGCGTAGGCGACCTCTTGGATTCCCGCTCATTGATTTTTACAGTGTTTGCGTTCGTTGTGATCTGATAATAGGATCCCTCGCAGGGATCAACATTCGAGCCGCAGCATCTTTGATCCCGCACCGGTGCAGCATAATGGGGGCACAGCGGCCAGCCAGCCGATCAAGAGGGGCGCCTCCGTGGACTCTTTAGTGGACGCGATGGACAATCAACGCGCAGAGCGCTTGCGAGATGCCGGCTTTGCAGTGGAGGTGCTACTGCATTTTCCACCCTCGGATTGTTGCATCACTGCAGTGATTGTGGAACATTCTTTCCATGCATTTAGTCGATAAAGCCCACTGCTTGAACCATTTGCGCCGTTCACCTCGTGAGCACGGTTCATGCACCGTCGATACCTCCGACAGATCATGAAATTGCAATGACGAGCAATTCTTCCCACAAATTGGAGAGTCATTGTACCGAAAGTTCACTGGAGGCTGGTCATCCTGCCTATTGCAGGCAAAGCAAGCAACGAATGTTTCTTTATGAATTTTACTCGTATGTCTTATGGTGCTGGTACTTTATTTGACAGATGGACTACATTTCTCGAGACATCACCCCCAAGAATCGCTTGATAATGGCTGCTGACATGGTAAATCTGTCCCTTCTAGGGACCTCGTTGTTGTTTCAGAGGCACACTTCTCGCTCGCTCGAGGATTCCATTCGTTGCGCCGGTCGCTTGCTCGAGGATTCTATTTGTTGCGCCGCTTTCTCCCTTGAGGATTCTTTGCACAGCTCGCTCGCCCGAGGATTCCATTGCGCCGCTCGCCAGATCCCACAGAAATTGAAGTTTGTGTTTGCAAGCCCTACACACGATCAGTGGTGTGAGGCAAATCATCTGACCATTTCTACTTTGTCCGTACTCTAGTTAATTCTCTCCTCTATTCTAACTGCAATGGATGAAAGTGTCAACCTCTCTACTTTAGCTTTCACAAGAGCGTTCTTAGACTCTTCTCCCTTTATGTTCGCCGGGTTTTTAGACAGTTATAACAAGACTGTCGTTTACCAGGGTCCACAACGTTTTAATCGAGAAAATGAGTGTGCACAATTTCCTTGTCTAGGAGACGTTATGTGAGTTGCAAGCGAGAGCGATTCTCGTGGTGACCCTGCTCTTCCCTTCGTAGTTTGCATAACGGACGATGATGTAAGAAACAACGTTCTCATGTGGTGTGACGACTCGGACATAGGAGTTGATCGAGACCCTCTATTGGCCTCATGGCGCCAGCGGTGTTTGGACATTGACTATGTCGCCGGACCTTTCCCAACACACAAATGCGCACAAGAAAATGGAGAGTGTCCGCGTATTTCATCAGGGTGCCCCCACCAAAAGACGCTGAGGAATTGGTGGATGCGTTCCAACAAAGTTTCTTGCATTGGACAGGGAAAATATAAAGATTTACTAAAAAGTCACTTTCCTGCTCCCCAAATGTTTCAACTGCATATTTCGCAACGATTTTAGCGAGGACTTGCGAGCTAGTTTCGAGATGCCCCTAGGGCGACTCGAGACGATCTTTGCTACTATCGATTCCTTTCTATCTTTTGCCAGGAGAACTACAATATGACTTCCAATAGCTTTCTATGTACTCTGAGAATTATACAAGCCTATGGGCTATGTGTCTTGGCCAGTGCTCCCCCCCCCTTGTGGGCTGTGCATTCACAGTAATTCATGGGTTGTGGAATTGATACATGTGTGGTCAGTATGTAATGTGTATTGTTGTGATCATGGGGGAATGTTGGTGCAGGATCATAACGGGTATCGGATGAAAACATGTGTGGAGAATGGTTTCCCTCTCCATCGCCGCACTCTGCCGGTGTCGCCATGGGCATATTTTGAGGAAAGATCTTCACCGACGAATGTATTGTGACATTTTTATTCAAGTAGTATGTTAGCGATGCGTAATGATCATGATTGATTTTGGAAGCACCGGTTTTGTTTTTGCGAAATGTTATGAACCAGTATATTGAGGAATGGCCGAAATATATATATTTACACATGGGTTGTGTTTAACTTTTGGAAGTCTTATCCGAGATTCGATATGAATCAAACAACAACCCTGGCTTATCACATCGCACGTACCGCGCGTGTACCAAACATAGAGTGTGCCAGGGAACAATAGCCCTGCCAAGCCATTCGATTGGCATATTGTATTTATGCGTACTGGGGCAGTGAGATGGCAATGGGCTCGGAAGGGGACTCCCGAGCCATTGACTTCGTACTATGGGGAGCGAAAGCCTGGACTTGATTATAGCTGGCAGCATATTATCGTCCACCCTTCTGGTGCTCTATGCCGCTGGAAGCGAAATAGGGGCGGCGGCTGGTTTCTGGAAGACGCCACTCAGTTGAAGGCGCCGGTAGCGCCATTCTCATTACCGATCAGCAGCGTTGGGCACTGGAATCCGACGATTGTGATTGACGATGACGAATATCGTGGAATTCCCTACACGGGGCGTAAGCCTGTACACTCAGCGCCTACGGACAGTGACGATTCGGGTACAGGCGTTGTGTCCTGGAGTAAGGAGAAGTTACCAGATTCTGATGACAATGATGACGCGGGTGTCACTAACAGTAAGGAGAAGCTACCAGGTTCGGATGACAACGATGACGCGGGTGTCATATATGACATGGACACTGCCAGTCCGAAATGGGAGCCAGCCTCGCCTGAATATGATGACACCGAAGATGACGTCAGCGAGTTCGATGACTTGGTAGCTGACGATGCTGAAGAACAAGCTGAAGCTCGAAGGTTGAAGAGACTGGGACTGCAATTGATCATGAATGAGAAGGGTGAACTTATCTGGGTACCAAAGGGCACCTCCCCGACCTCACCTGTTCAGCCAGAGGATCAGCCTATCACCGAGCAGAAGTCTGAGGCCATATCTGAGGATGCCCCAGCCTCTGTGGTGGAGACTGTTCATGTACCACCGAAGAAACCATCTGGGTCAGATACTGGATTGACTTCAATGGGTGAGAATAAGGCTGGGGTGTCTGAAGAGACGAAGAGGCAACCTAGGAAATATCCGAGATGTTGGACACATGAGTATATAACTCAATTGAAATGCACCATAAGCAGTGACAGTGATGACGAAGAAGTGCTTGACGTGGCTCCTCGTAGGAAGAAGGCAAAGATCAGCAAGGGACAATGAAATCAACTGTCTTGATTAGGATTGTCCAAATGCAGATTCTCTGATTAGGATTTGTATAGGTGGCAGATGATGATATGCCAGCCGACATGGGACAGATCGATTAGAGATATGAACTGCGCGCCTTGAAAGTATAAGACCTGAATTTTGCCCATTTGGAGGCTGTTCTAACTTGAAGTAACTATTTGGAGGAGCTGTTGCTCAACCTGTTAATTTACTGGTCAATCTTTCCTGCCATAAAGATATTGCAATTGCTTGAATTGTAGCCTTGTTCAACTGTTTATCTAGAACATTGCAATTTTGTACACTGCAAAATTGCCGACTACGGACCTGTGCCCCAAGATTGAAGCAGATTTACCTCTGACTGACCCTTGAGCTCCGGCTCGGATACAGTCACGTGCTCAAGAAGTCTTCACTTGGAAGTGGTATTGCTCTGCGCCTTTTTGCCCCCTGACTTTCACCCTGCATGCAGACAGGCGATTTTCCAAAACGGTTATGCTGCAAAATGGTCAGAAAGTGGGAAAAGAAGCCGCCAGCAACTCAAATTTACCGGGATTAACAGCCAGATTGACCCGAACGGAGAGTGAAAAGTGGACCAGTGGTCAGATTGAGAAAAGAGGACCTCGGAGACCAGTTTTAACGTAGACACAAAAATTCCAGACGTTTCTTGATAGTTTTTTGTCGTTTGGAACCTGGCCCCGAGACCTGGGTCCTCATAGATCGCTACATTTTAAATTGGGATGGCCAACCGGCACGGCAGAGCAAAATTAGACAAATTTGAGCCCATCAGACTACATAGGAGGAAACGGGAGCCCAGAAGGATAGTTTTCTATTTTTTTTATATTCTTTGAAGGAAAAAAATAGTCTCCAACACTGGGACCTGGCCAATTAGTCTGGATCGCTCCGGGATGGCCGCCAAGAAATTAGCCAAACTGCCGATCAACACTCAATTTTTGAAATTTGGCCACCAAAAACCGCATTGCACTCTGGAAAGCATATTTTTTTGTTCACCACGACTTCCACTGCTACGATGAAATGTTTTTCTGAGTGTTCTGGGGGAATTTGCCCAAATTGGACAGATTTGACTTCCCCAACGGTCAGATTTACACTTTTCCACTCTTAATTTCAACATGATGCAAAACGCCAACACTGGACGCTCACCTCCAACGTCGCCTACGTCGACTCCCAGGCGTACAAGGGGACGACAGGCCAGTCAGCGCAGCACGAGAGGTGCTGCAGTCACTGGAACCACTGGCAAGGGGGCGAAGGGCACCTACAAGGCGCCCTCTCCGGGTCAGCCGCCGCAGGCTGCGACAGCGGCAGGTGCGCCAAGCTTCCAGATACCCAAGAAGAAGTCGACCTTGTCAGCTGCTGCTCCTGAGTTTAACAGCATGACTCCTCTGGCTCTGGATTTCGGAACAGCTTGTGTGACACCTCCTCTGGAGGAGGCTGTAACGGTACCTAAACAGCGCCCTAATCCGCCCCTGCGTCATGCAAGAGCGGCGTCACCACGGGTGCTGACTGTTGACACCCCTGGTGCAAGGCGAAACATGAGGGCGACTCTCCAGCGGTATGTCAACTTGACCTCTCCTTCCCCTGGCATCCTGCGACTGCCCGGAAGCCGCGACCTGAGCCCTTCAGCTCCGCGCCAGCGAAGCCCGCCTCGGACTCGAGACCGGACCCCGCCACCGCCGCGCTGCAGGAGCCCACCGCGGACGCGCGACATGAGTCCTCCAGCTCCAAGACCGCGAAGCCCTTTGACATCCTACAGGACTCCACACACTTGGTCTGGAGCTACGGTGATGACCTCCCCGCACGGCCAGCTGCCCACGCCATTCAGCGAGAACGCGCTTCAGGCTGAGTCCGCGGGAGCAGCCTCTGCGGGACAACCTCTACCTGCTGACCGACCACCTCGCGACCCGATCGCCGTGCGCGAAATGACCGAGGTCAAAATTGCAGCATGTGAGCAGGACATGCAGAATGAGGCGAATGAGCAGAAACCAGGACTTCGCCAATTTCCCTCCCGCTCCGATGTGGCCAACTGGCGAAAGCGCCAGCAGCAGGGTGAGAATCTCGCCTGGACTCCGCGCCCTAACCAAGGGGGTGTGGGGGCAGCGGGGAGGTCAGAAGACATGCACCAAAGCATTGCTGGCGAACCCATGGCACACTCAATGCATCCAACTCCCTCCTCAACAAGCAACGGGGAGGTGGGGGCAGCGGGGAGGACAGGTGGCTCCGGCTTGACAGGTGGCCCACGCCACATAAGCATAGCATGTTCTGGGCATTCGCTGACATCGCCGCTTACGGAGAAGGTGACCGGTGACTCTCTGACCTCACCGATTACCGATACCGTTACGGAACCTAAGGTGATCGGTGACTCTATGGCAAGGTTATCGGTGACTTTCGAGTCCGAGATAGACAGCGAGGCAACTTCACTGACGCCCTCACTGACTCAGGCGACTACGGAGGCAGCTACGGTTACGGATATGCTCGAGTCCCCGTTGAACTGCGAGTCCAGACCTTTGACTACCTCGCTGACCTCAACAACTACGGATATGCCCGAGTCCCTGTTGAACCGCGAGTCCAGACCTTTGACTACCTCGCTGACCTCAACAACTACGGAGCAGCCAGTCAGTACAGTCAGCTCAGTCAGTTACGCCGACCTCGCACTCAGGCGTGGCGTTGGACTCGCAGCCTACCAGCCGCCTCCTCTTCCAGTCATCGAACCCCCTTCTCAAGCAGATGTCCTCAGCAGAATTCCAGTCAGAAACTTACCTCTGAACCAAGACTCAGTAAACCAGCTTTCTCGCCGGGAGAGGCGCCATCAGCGATGGGAACAGAACCAGCAGCGCCTGGCAGAACAGCGCAGAGCATTCTTCTCTGACCCCGCCTCAGCCAGAACGCCCTCAGATGCCTCGGTCCCCGCACTGAACCATCAGCATCAATCCCTAATGCAGAATCAGATGATGTTAGAAGTATCAGAGTACATGCAAAATCTGCATCAGCAAGTGCTCCAACACTATCCGCATCTGACTTCGGTTCTACCAGCGGTGGGCGCTCCACCTATGACGCCCTACCAGCACACCTTAGGATGGGCGAGCGGTTTACCAGGTGCACCGGCGCCAGCAGCTGGATCAGGTCCCTGGCTGGTACCAGCACCGGCTCAACCGGTTCCCGCACCGGCTCAACCGGCTCCAGCACCGGCTCAACCGGCTCCGGCACCGGCTCATCCGGCGCCGGCACCATTTCAGCCAGATCCATCGGCTACCGGCTCATCGCCTTCTGACTCCGCTGAGCCTGATCATCCGTCACCAGGAAACTCGCCCCCGCCTTCAGACAATGGTGACCCACGACACAGGCGTCTAGATGTGTTACTATGGACTTTAGAAGGAGCCTCCTTCTGGTTGAGAAATCACCTGTCCTCTTCCTCCGCAGTGACTGTCAACCACGGCGCTGAGGCACAATATTCTTACCGACTGCCAACCATGCCTGGAAGCGCCAGTCACTTCATAACCGACACAAATCGGATTTGGATGACTATGCGGCACATCGGAGTGGACATCCAAGACCTGGCGCAGCATGCCCTACAATTTTAGAACCTTGTGTTTACCTTGTGTTTCGAGCCAAGTAGGGCCCTACTTGGGCAATGTCGGCAGTAAAATGGCAAAACCAACCAAAATCGGGTGAAATGAAGTTTCCGATAGTTTGTTTTTTATTGTGGATATCGATGGTTTGGGTCGATGTAAGACATATGGAGCGAAGTTTTGGGTGGAATGGCTTTGGTAACCTC
The DNA here is from genome assembly GCA_001247695.2 of Cymbomonas tetramitiformis. NCBI lineage: Eukaryota > Viridiplantae > Chlorophyta > Pyramimonadophyceae > Pyramimonadales > Pyramimonadaceae > Cymbomonas > Cymbomonas tetramitiformis. The sequence goes on from LGRX02006052.1 coordinate 22,102, forward strand.
ACTTTTTGAGGCCTCAAAGTTGTGCTACTCGGTACCTGCCCTGTACTTGGGGCTGTACCTGGGCTGTACTTGAAAACATTGGAAAAAATATTTTCAGAATCTGTTTTTTTGGGCTATTACGCTTATTTAGTCCTTACTATGGACAGTCTCCAAAGATTTAACTGAAAAAACATTTTACACTTCCTGTTACAGCACCTCAAAGTTAGGTCAGTATGGGCATTGGGTAGGTATCACGCATCCATACGCATGGCTGATCTGTGTCTGGATCTTAGCTGCTGTACAAATGACTCTGAGTTATCATCTCTTTGTACTAACAAGCTAAGAGGGGAGGAGTTGTGCCAGGGAACAATAGCCCTGCCAAGCCATTCGATTGGCATATTGTATTTATGCGTACTGGGGCAGTGAGATGGCAATGGGCTCGGAAGGGGACTCCCGAGCCATTGACTTCGTACTATGGGGAGCGAAAGCCTGGACTTGATTATAGCTGGCAGCATATTATCGTCCACCCTTCTGGTGCGCTACGCCGCTGGGAGCGTAATAGGGGCGGCGGCTGGTTTCTGGAAGACGCCACTCAGTTGAAGGCGCCGGTAGCGCCATTCTCATTACCGATCAGCAGCGTTGGGCACTGGAATCCGACGATTGTGATTGACGATGACGAATATCGTGGAATTCCCTACACGGGGCGTAAGCCTGTACACTCAGCGCCTACGGACAGTGACGATTCGGGTACAGGCGCTGTGTCCTGGAGTAAGGAGAAGTTACCAGATTCTGATGACAATGATGACGCGGGTGTCACTAACAGTAAGGAGAAGCTACCAGGTTCGGATGACAACGATGACGCGGGTGCCATATATGACATGGACACTGCCAGTCCGAAATGGGAGCCAGCCTCGCCTGAATATGATGACACCGAAGATGACGTCAGCGAGTTCGATGACTTGGTAGCTGACGATGCTGAAGAACAAGCTGAAGCTCGAAGGTTGAAGAGACTGGGACTGCAATTGATCATGAATGAGAAGGGTGAACTTATCTGGGTACCAAAGGGCACCTCCCCGACCTCACCTGTTCAGCCAGAGGATCAGCCTATCACCGAGCAGAAGTCTGAGGCCATATCTGAGGATGCCCCAGCCTCTGTGGTGGAGACTGTTCATGTACCACCGAAGAAACCATCTGGGTCAGATACTGGATTGACTTCAATGGGTGAGAATAAGGCTGGGGTGTCTGAAGAGACGAAGAGGCAACCTAGGAAATATCCGAGATGTTGGACACATGAGTATATAACTCAATTGAAATGCACCATAAGCAGTGACAGTGATGACGAAGAAGTGCTTGACGTGGCTCCTCGTAGGAAGAAGGCAAAGATTAGCAAGGGACAATGAAATCAACTGTCTTGATTAGGATTGTCCAAATGCAGATTCTCTGATTAGGATTTGTATAGGTGGCAGAGGATGATATGCCAGCCGACATGGGACAGATCGATTAGAGATATGAACTGCGCGCCTTGAAAGTATAAGACCTGAATTTTGCCCATTTGGAGGCTGTTCTAACTTGAAGTAACTATTTGGAGGAGCTGTTGCTCAACCTGTTAATTTACTGGTCAATCTTTCCTGCCATAAAGATATTGCAATTGCTTGAATTGTAGCCTTGTTCATAGAGGCATCCGATAGGAAACACGGACCGCGACTTTATACGCGACGCTTCTCCCGGCGTGATTGGGGCATACAAGGCTGCATTGACGATTCACGGCAGTCGATAGATATTACTGGAATATGCCGGCGCAGCCCTGACCGGGAGTCCCGGTGCAGGCCCTGACTATTCCCTTGTCTGCTCTAGACCGTGTGCCACTGATGACAGTGTCACTTGCAGTTCGGTTCGGGGTTAAGTTTTAGTTCATATACCCTCTTAGCCTCAACGGTTTAACTTATCTTTTATCAATCAAGTTCAATCAACCGTGTTTGCCCACACTGTCCAGATATACCATATCGAGGTATGTCACTAGGTCGCGGGGTCGCGGACCCACTCCACGCGTTTGTGTTGAATACCTTTCGGTATGGTTGGCTAAACGCGCCACTAGTGTAGGCGGTGTGCCATGAGGTGCCTTGACTGATTTGGGGCGCGCGTTGTTATGGGCTGCTGCTTGGGGGTCGCATGGGGTGGAGGCGACTACGAGTTGGACACGGCCAACCTGCGGGATTTACCTTTGATTAGCTATATTGGGTACCTCGGCTGGGCCTGGGCGCGCGCACGTACCGTCCGCCAACTCCAATTTTCGTTCCCGTGTTCCCTCACAGTAGCGTTTATCCGTCACACGCGTCCCCGCCTTGCCAAGGCCCTTGCGCACGCCTGCACGTTCGGAATTGCTATATATATATATATATATATGGCTTCATTACCATCTGTGACGACGCGGGCGGTGCCCGCAAACGCTTGCTCAAGGAGAGCGAGCTGGAATCGGCGATACGACTTAAGACCGATGTTTTAAATTCGCCGACGCCTGCCTCGGTGACGGTGCCTGACCCTGGGGATGCCAAGGCTCAGGACACCGCAACTGAAGTGACGTCGCGTAAGTACTACCGTGACCAACAAGCTCTGGTCAAGGATATCCACAGCACTGGAAGTTTTCGGAAATGGACCAAGTTGCTGCGTGAGACCGTTTTGGGCGGCAAGGCGAGCCGCTTCGCCGCTACCGCCAAGGATGTTGTCAAGCTCGGACGTTCGGTGGTGCTGCTGAGGCAGGAGTTTTCGTCAGCGGGGTTGGATGTGGCGTGCTTCGACGCCCCGCGGACATGAGCAAGGGGGTCCTGGAGTGCGTCAACGAGATGTTGTACGACACGCTGGTTGACCAGATCGAGCCCCTGTCCGTGGCGGACCTGCACTTCTAGTCCTGCGAGGACTCGTCCGAGCGGGATGGGCGACGGGCCCTGCTCGACTTGGTGAAAGGGTGCGTGCCCACTGGCGTGCGGCAGTCCCATCAGGAGGAGCACGCAGCTTTGCGGTACCCCGCGCGTGGGAACATACTGCTTATATATTGGCGCTGGAGCAGCGGCTGGTGCGGGAGAACCGGGCGCCTAACTGGCATCCGTCGGAGGCATCGAGAAAGAAGCAGCTGATCGAGAGGCTGGACCCCGATTTTTTAAGTCGGTCATCGACGGTTATGCTGAGGCGGAGGACCCCACGCAAATTTCCCTCAAGCGGCTGATCCAGCTCGTCGGCCGCGTCTACGGGCGCTGGCTGGCCACTCAGACTGCGGACCAGGGTGCCGCGGCCACTTCGGCGTTGGCTGTTGGCACCGGCGACGAGGTCGACCACAAGGCCATCTACAAGATGGTCCTCGACAAGATCCAGACCCTCGAGCACTGGTAGCAACGCTTCATTCGAACGGGTAAGACGGGTTTGGTTATTGCCACGAAGGCCGCCCACAGTCCGCGGGGCGGGATCAACGGGTTTCGGACGGGCTTTGATTTGCCTGGGAAGGGGAACGTGACCCGGTGGCCTTCGATCTGAAGGAGAGGAAAGCGGTGCCGCGTTGCGGTCGGTGCGCCAGGGCTAACCGCGGCACGGTGTACCATGCATGGGAAGAGTGCCCGCTTGGGGGTGCTAAATCGACGGGGCACGGCTGCTGCATTTTGCTGCCCGATTGACGATGACCCTGAGCAGCTGCATGCCCTCGCCCTGTGCCAGATTTATCAGGATGCGGCTGACGAGGGGCAGGAGGCCTTCGCGGCAGTGTGCGGGATTTACGGTGCTCTGGCGGTGCTCGGAGCCGGTGAAGCTGCCCCGGCTATCGACTACTCCGTCTACGGCTTCACCGTCGGGGCGCAGTCTCGCGGGGCCGAGGAGGAGGACCTGCTTCAGGGGCTCGACGCGATGAACGAGCGCCTTGATGCGGTGGTCGATGCGATAGGGTTTTCCGCTACAACGGCGTCATTCGTGAACGACATGAACAACTCGAACGCAGCGGTGAGTATGCCTCCGCCTGCATCCGGTAGGTGGGGCTTTGCGTGCCGGCGGGTGGCGGTCCTACGGTGGTGATGGCCGGTGACGTCGACGTTCAGCCTGCGGGTGAAATTCCGCAGGGGACGCGCGTCACGTGCCCCTACGGCTGTTGCGATGGGCCCGAGTGCGTGGTGGAGGGGCCACCCTCGCCTGGTGGTGCCCCCCACGGGCACCACTCGCTACGAGACGGTGTGCACGGCTACCGGCAGGCAGGCGACACAAGTCGTCGGATCGGAAGTCGGCGACGGAGGTCATCCACTCGGTGGGCTTATGCTCGTTCGAAAGCGGCTGGACGGCATCAGACGCTCCGGCAACGCGCGCCTTCGGATGCGGCTCTCCACCCTTCGGCCTTGGGGGCCGGACTCCCATGCTCATGGCACTCTGCACAGCTCTTTTGTGCTGTGGCATTGCAGGTGCTGGGGCGTTTACTTTTGCGGGCGGTGCGTGTGCTGACTTCGGCCATGACGCGCCTCCTTTTGTGCCGAGGCCGAATGCGATCCCTCCGTTTCGCTACTGGCAGCCGGAAGGCTATTATTGGAGTCTGCACACACGTGGATGGGCTTGGCATCCGGGGCAGCCTTCCCACCCACAGGTGGTTATTCCAGGATTTACGGAGCCGGCCTTCTCTGGTGCTGGTGCTCCAAATAAATTGAATGCAATTTAGAAATTGTTCCAAAGTTATCAACATGCCCAAAACGTTTGTAGAATACATATATTGTAGGTGCCTTACTCTCTTTGGTGAGGATGAAATATAGCGCTAACTGCGCACTATGTATACCTACTAAGCTACTAGTTGCCCTTAAAAGAACACTATTGCGCATATAAATGTTTCAATTTCGTTGTTTCTACGGTCGTGGATATAAAATATGAAAATGCGTATCTCAATAGGCCACCTAACGCACGTCCGATAAGAAGCATGGAAGGAAAGTAGTTTACGGGTCATCATGCCAAGTTTGAAAATTAAGCGCGAATTCCTGAAACTTTCATTAGTAATTATACGTCATCTAGGGCTTCGCAATATGTATCATGACAATGATATTCCATACACGAAGATACATTCTTCACGTATCACGCAAGCACAATAATTACAAAATAGTATTGATGATTTTTTGAATGTTTATATTTTGATCACGATGCTTCATAACATTTTTGGTTTTTTTAAATTTGGATGACGCCACTTTCCCTTTTTGTAATATATAAATCATCAAGACCGAAACCGAAAAAACAGCCCTAACTTTTGCGATATTTTCTAAATTTTGCGGTTTTGCATGCAACTTTATTAATCATGCACAGCCTCCACGGTGCCGTGCGAACACCGAACACGCCCATGAAGAGCCACGCCCTTCCTTGGGACAATATATATAAATAGGTATCAATCAGAAACTTTATTGTAAGGTTCACAACTCACAATTAAAACGTCAAAGACACAGCAAACAAACCAACTCATTCAAATGCCAAAACAACTACCTGGAAAAACATCATACAAGTTCCCAGCGTTCACCCATGTTGACAATTATGACTAGCCCTGCAAGCAATTCCGTAGCCCTTGGGACAATATGTGAATCACAATATATAGATGTGCCATTCGGCATAGTTGATCAGCTTGTATGCAACCGCCTCTTAGTGCATCAGATTGCGCGGTGTGGCGTGTCCAGTTCTCGGATATGATGGTAACGTTGCTGGAAGAATGTGCCATCATAGATGGATGCCTTTTGGATTTTTCATCTCGTGCGCAATAATTCCGTGAATGCACTAATCATGTGCTAACTACAGCATTTTTAAATAACATTCACTATTGCCTGACTGAAGGCTAAATTGTGATTGAGACGAAAATTATGAGAATGATTGCCTTGAGATTAGCGGTGCGGCAGTCGCCTCGTATGACATTCTAGGTACCTAGCTATCCAAGAGATGAGAAAACTGCTGGAAGTATCACACTGCCTGTGCCACTGATGGCCGTATGACTTCCTATCGTAGAGTGTATGACCGGTGACAGGTCCTGAACCCTAAACCCGTAAGTCCGATATAACGGGCAAGTTCTTGTCAAGTTTGCACTTTCTGAGAAACAGCCTTATTGAGTGGGGCTGTTCAGTTTATCCGGTCTGACTGATATTCCTAGCAAAAACCCGACTACGAAAGGAAATCAGGGCTATTTGCTTTGTTGGGTTACTGTTGTATAGAGCAATTTGACTATGGTATTCGTTTTCAAAGCTTTCGTATATTTTGGTTGCGTTTATCATCGTGTCGGTATCACAATTGTTGTCCGATGAACGGTGCGAGCAAGGGAACAACGTATTCCTCGCCTTCACCTACGAGCTCTCGAAGATGATTCACCTGGTCCCCATGATCTTTGGGGACAACTCGGTGGCCACTGGCAATGGGGAGTGATCATCGATCCAACCTGCCTACACATATTGCAAATATTTGGTGGTTGCCATTGTACTATTTCAATCAGAATCCCATATTCTATTCAGCATCGTACTGTGCTTAATGCTGACCCGCTATGCGTATACCTACATAAACGTGCTAATCTAAATGCATGATGTATACGTTTTGCTCACAACACTTATCTAGATGGGAGTTTGATGGCTTCGAAAATAAATATCGCTATGATTGAAACGGAACGAGATGCATACAATGTACGGCCATGCGCCAAGAAGAAGCAACAATAGGTAGGATCCATACGAAGCAGCAACCCACGAGCCGTTCTTGAAAGGCTTATTCATCAGCTAACATATTTACACCGCCCTCTGTGGTGTATTAGCCACCGGCAGCCCATATTCATCTGTCTGGATCGCCTGCCGAACACATGATAGAACAGTAATCTGAGTTTTGCGTCAGCCAAGCACTTGAAGCTCGGGGGCACCCTGTGCAGTGTACTCAAATGTGTGGCTAGTCTTTCATTTCGCAGTTAAAAAAAAACACTACATACAAACTGGATTTTTACCGGATATCCCTGTGGAGGGGGGGGCACGGCGTTCGCTTCGCCATCCGCGGGCACGGAAGGGAGACTTGGAATCTCCTCGGTGTCCTGCCAGCCCACACAATCGTACTGACTTCCTTGACAAAATGCGATAGGAAGAACAACTCGAACACAAACACATATCCTTCCAGGAAACAGTATCCGAAGCAAATCTAAAGATCGAATATGATTTATGCCAATTTGGATGCGTGACAAACACTGCCTACCTGAAGGTAAGATGGCACGTCTCCGGCCTCTGCCTCAGCAGCCATATCAGCCTCCAAAGCATCAAGCTCACCAAGAAGCTCCTGGTCAACCTCGCGCCATAAGGTTGTCAGATGTTGTTCACCGGATTCACGAATCGCCGCCCCACCTTTGTTGCGCAAGGCCAATCTAGCAGTGCTCCAGAAATCACCCATCTCGTACACTGCACCGTCAGCTGTGTGCTAAAAGTTCTGCAAATGCTGCACATTACAAAACGTCACTGGCTTTGAGCTGCAAATGGCCTTTGGTATGATAGTCCTGTTCTACAAAAGGTGCAAATTAGGAAGGCCGTTTTATCCTGCAAGTGTTGCACACACTACCAAGGCCGTTTTATGCTGCAAGTGTTGCACACACTACCAAAGCCGTTTT
>LGRX02006053.1:0-18895 GCA_001247695.2 Cymbomonas tetramitiformis
CTCAGTAGGGCCCAAACATCTATAGCTATCAGTAGTTCTTCCTGTTTTTCTATACCCCCAGCAGGTATCCACACGTGCGCCTGCATGTCTCGGTGTGTCATTGTGAACATCACCATCACCCATTTTCCCGTATCTTTAATTGCTATTTGGGTCCGGCCGTCTGTTTTCATCTTTTTCATTGTTTCACTTATAAGGGCATCGGTTTCTTGCTGCAGCGCATGGAGTGCTTCCTCGACTTCCATTATCGTCTGAATGCCGACCCCTTGTTGTCGCATCATGTTCTCCACTTGCTCCCTTGTGTAGTCCCTTACCATTCCCCTCATGAAGGCATCCGCTGCACATGTTTCTCTAACTTGTTCTTTTTGTGCTTCAGTCTTTGTTACCCGAACGTCCTCTATCAGCTCTACCTCCCCTGTGTCCTGTTCCGTGTGCAGCGTATTCTCCCTCATAATGGCCGCTCTTACCATTGGTCTAAATTTGTCTCTGCACCTGTTTGCTATTTCCGTGGTATGCAGCACAACACTTCTACTGGTCTGGAGCGTATTTGTGTACACATGCTGTACCCACGTTCCGTTTCGTTCCCGTAGCCATTGTTGCCACAATTCCGCAATGTATATTACCCAGACACCGCAATTGTATGCGTCATATTGGTGCTTGTCGTACATTAGCGTGGCCCTGGCTTCTTGGCATCCCATCGCTTCCTTGTTATCTTTTGCCCATCCGCTTATTGTTGTTTGTAGTTCCTCCGTCATCCCCATTTGCCTCGAAGCGGTTTTCTTTCGCGTGTGCTTTTCTACGCCCATAGAGTCGTATACATAGGCCTGCAGCGTGCGGTTATTCCCCGTGCCGCAGACTCCTATCATTAGTAGCAACCAGTGGCCGTTGCCTATTACGGGTATTTGTGTGCCGCCCCTGTTTGTGACTTTTCCTTTTATCATTTCTAGGAATCTTCCGTCGTTTCCCCTCAGTAGTCTTAGTATCTCCTGTATAGTTGTTGACCCCGGGGGGTTTTCCTCCAGTTTCTCAAGTGCGAGGTCCACTTGGTACATATTCAGCTTTCCATCCTCTGCAAATATCCCCTGCGTGACAGAGTTTCTAGGGTACTGCCCTTCCATTCCCTTGGCCGGGTGTGTCCCTCCCCCAATATGGGAGGGCTGTTGTGGCGCTGTGGCGTCCTTCCCCTTATCCTTTTCCTTCACGGCCTCCCGCTGGCTGAGTCTCGTGCCAAGGGTTTCCTCGTGTGTTACTGCCGTGCTCTCTCCAATGGTATGTACCAATTCATTAGGGTGCCGTTGTGTAGCTTTTTGTTGTGGGGTTTTTATTACTTGTTGTGCCTTCCGCGTTTGTTCTGCCAGCATGCTTAGCGCATCTAGTGTCACGTGCATAGCCATCAGTTGGGCCCCTTCCATCTTTGCTATGCGGCGCATCTCGCCTGTCATGCGGCGCATCTCTCCGTGTCTTCGCATCCACTTTTCTTGGTTTTTTCCCTCTGTCTCCTGCCTCACCGCCTGCCTGCTTCTCACCAGTTGTGGCCTGTCATATTTGGTGCGTTGTACCCACCTGCATGTTTTCCCCATCTCGTGTTCCCTCCAGTACCTCCTTCCTCGTTTGTGTGCATATGCATGCTCCCTTCGGTTCGCTCTTAGGTAATATGTGAAGCTCCTTCTGAAGCTCTCACTTTGTTCCCCCTCTTCCTCTGTGACGAGCCACCTGGGGCCCCTTGTGGGTTTTTGCGTTGTTGTTTCATGGTTTCTATTATCCTTCCTTCTTGGCAACTCTTCCCCACCCTTACTTATTTCAGCTCTCTGTAGGGTTGTCTTTGCTGTCGCCATGCGCTTCGTCTGTGTATCACGCTCAGCACGTTTCCTTGCCAGTGCCTTATTTCGCCCTGCTGCTTCCGTCCTCTTGTTAGTCTCCTTGCAACCTGTTGTCTGTGTATTTTGTATTGGCTTTTGGCCCAGTCTTTTTCGTCCCCTCATGTCACCTCTTGTCAGGACCGTGGTCATGGCGAAAATTACAAGTATTACTTTATTTATCGCAGCTTTATCATGGGTACGGTCCGTCCTCTGCCAACTTTTTTCCCGTGAATCGTTTGCATTTCGCTCGTTCAGCCGCTTTTCATGCACTCTGCCCTTCGTGTCATTTTCCTTGTTACGCGTTACATACACTTTCAGCCTCCTTACTCCCACCCTACTGCGGTTTTGGGCTCCGTTTTCGTCAGTATTTGGTTGTGTATGCCTATTGAGTGTCCCTTCAAAATATTTGTCCATTTGGGTCGTTTTTGCAAAAGTTCGTGTTTTAACGTAGGGCTTCTGGAGCAATTCGCTAAATGCCCAATGTCGTCCATTCGTGCTTATTTTTTCCCCACCTCCTTGTTTCACCATATGTAGGTATTGTGCAGAATATTTCCGTCCAATTTTGCCGTCGTGTACCCCTGTTCCTCCCTTTTCCTGTAGGTATATCCCCTCCGGGTTAGGGTTTCCTCTCATTTTTCGGTATATTGCCATGCAAGTTGTTCCAATCGGCTCCTCATTCTTTGGTGTACCTTGTGGGTCATTTTCATGTCCATTATTCTCTGTGCACCTCCTTTGTTCACATGCTCCTCCATCCTTATTGCCCACTTTGTTACGCGTTACGTACGACCGTAGACCTTTCATAGCCTCCTGACTGCATTTCTGAGCTCCGTTTTCCTCAGTACTTGTGTGTGTACATCCGTTGGGTGTCCCCTCAAAATATCTGTCCATTTGGGTTGTTTTTACAAAAGTTTGTTTTTTAACGTAGAGCTCCTGGAGCAATTCGCTAAATGCCCAATGTCGCCCGTTCATGTTTATTTTCATCTCACCTCCTCGTTTCATCATTTGTAGGCACTGTGCAAAATATTTCAGTCCAATTTTGCCGCCATGTGCCCCTATTCCCCCCTTTTCCTGTAGGTAGGTCCCCTTCTGGTTAGGGTTCCTTCTCATTTTCTTGTGTATAGCCGAGTAGTTTGTTTTAATCGGCTTCCCGCCTTTCAGCTTGCCTTGCGAGTTGTTTTCATGACATTTATTCTTTGTGCACCCCCTTCGTTCACATGGTCCCCCTTCCGTATTGCCCCCATTGTTACGCGTTACACACGCCTGCAGCCTCCTATTATCCCTGTCACTGTATATCCGAGCTCCGTTCCCCTCAATATATGGTTGTGAATGTCCATTGGGTGTCCCCTCCAAATATTTACTCATTCGGGTGGTTTTTACAAAATTTCTTATTTTAACGTAGAGCTCCCGTAGCAATTCGCTAAATTCCGAAGGTTGCCAGTTCACTCTGAAAATTTGTGTATTGCCTGCCCGTTTATAATACAGTCCCCCCAAGAGTTTTCCTATTGAAAATTTCTCTGCTATTCCCCCCAGGCGCCTTTCAGTGCTCTGTTTGCCTAGGGTTGCCTTAGGGTTTCCCTCACCCACCTGGGTGTTTAGAGGGCTTGCTGTTTTATCTTTTGTTTTGCATATATGTGTACACATTTGTCTTTTGTATATTCCCTCTACTTGTGAGGAAATGTGTGCAACTCCTGTGTTACCTTTCCCTTTTCTATCTACTTTCAGTTTACAGTTGTGTGTTGTGCATATTCTTTCTAAGCTGTCAGCCAGTTGAGTTACTCCCTCATAGTCTAGTATAGTGCTGAAATTATTGCTGAGTGTATTACGTTCAGTGCATCGAGTATCGTTATGAACTTCACTCATCAGGTGAGCCTCGGGTTCGGAGTATCGTGGATTTGTGTATGCTCGGTCGTCGGTTACACTTTTGTGAAAGCAGATCAAGCAGGGGGATTTAGTCAAAGTGATCACGGTGTGCCACTCCCCACCCAGACCCGGGGTAAACTGGCAGGATGCAAGAATATTAATATCCCTTTCCCGGATGTACTTCCAGCCATAGTCACTACTCAGGCTGTTTATGTCCTCTGATGCATGGAATAGAGCAAGATTGCAGTAGGTCCCGTTGTGCCTATTCCCTTCGGGATGGTGTGCTTTCATGATCTTTCTTCGCCTCAGGTCCTGCCACTGGGGCCTCTTGCTGCCGCTTTTATCCCTTGTTCTCCTTTGCACCCTTCTTGATGGCTTCCTGCGTTTTTCAACTCGATTTGTGAATACCAGTTGCTCTTTCCCAAACTCTGATTCGTGTGTGGATTTTTCGCAGCGTGAATATATTGAAAGAACAGTCTTTACCTTACGGATCTTCTTGATGTGTAAGGCCTCGGCGGGGGTCAGGTCCATGTCCGTGTCGTCTCCGGTGTCGGAGTTCGGGGTCGCCGCTCCCCTCTTTCTGCCACCCCTCACCGCAGCCGTGCCCGATGCTGGAGTCTTCGCCGTTGCTCCGTTCATAGCGATGAGCTGCTGAAGCATAGCGTCAGCAACTCTGTTCTGCTTATCCGCCAGCGCCAGATGCTTGTCCTGCCTAGTCAGGACGTTGGACGTGAGGTCGATGACCTGCTTCACCCCCTTGTCGACGTTGTCGACGGATGCGTTCACCTTTTTCACGTTGTCCACCGTGTCTTTGAAGCCCTTCTCCACCTTTTCACTGAGGCCCTTGACCTGATCGCCGAGGTCCTTGATGGCGGACTCCGCGTCACCCGAGACCTCAACCCGAGTGCTCGTGGCGGCCTTCACCGCTTCTGCGAAGGTGCCAAGTTTCGTTTCGAGCGCTTGGACCACCGCGTCGTCTCGGGTGATTCCAGTCGCGCGGGTCTGCCTTCCGCGGCGTCCCTTTCCGTTTCTGGAGTAGTCAGAGGGGCGGAGGTAGAAATACATACCCTTATGTACAACACCGATTTTTGCCGTGGAGTCCACTTGAGACACGAGATGTTGGTACGCTTCTTCAGTGGCGATGAAGGTGTATAGCCGTCCTTTGTACAACTGGCGGTAACGGGCATAACTCGCGATGTCCTTCGGGTTCGTGGCAGGGTATGTCGGGACTGCCAGTTGAGGTACGAGATGGGTTCCAGCACCGAGGGTCTTCTTAAAGTAGTCGCCGACAGCGCACACCAGAGCCTCAACGTCGAACTCCGGGTCGATGTCTTCCCCCCCGTCGACCACGACCACCTCTGTCTCTGCCTGCTTGTCCACCTCCTTCACCGATGCTACTCGCTGAACCTCGTAGTTCTGAAGTCCAGGGAATACCTCCGTCTTGTTCTCTATTCTCTGCGCTGCCTCCTCGGAGACCATAACCAGCTTGACCCATGGCGCTGACTTCACTGCCACCCTGCCCTGCAGCCTATGCCCCTTGAGCGCTGATTCCAGTCCCTCAACCAGAAGCAAGTCCACCTCAAGGTCGTCGATGGTCTTCCCCTTGAGCTCGTCGCTGACTACGTGAAGCAACGCCCCACCAGCCGCCCCTCCCTTTGCAGAGGGGTTGAAGATTCTTACCCTCGGAAAAGCGAGGTCCTCCTGGGTGAAGAGGTCGTAGCCGATGGGGTAGCAGTGCAGCGGGATGAGTGGGAGGGTCGTCGCAAGAGCGGTGACCGCGTACGCAGTGTCGGTGAACTTGATGTCTATGTTGCCGACTTTTCCTGCTGCAAATCTCGGTCTGGGGGGCTTTTCCCTGCAGATGATATTTTTGTTCTCGCCCTCCTCGTGAAGTATCCGCAGCACAGTCTCGATGTGATTGAGCAACTCAACAGCCTCCTTGGGATGCGCTCGGAGAGGTCCCACTGTAATGTGGTAGGTGTCATTCGGAAAGCCGTTCTCATCCAAGTTGCTGCCGTCAATTGTGGTGCAGTTCTTGAGGAGGCTGTACCTAACATGGCCTTGTTCGTCAAGTACGCCATGCTGCTTTTCCAGAGGGTAGCCCCGTGCTCGCTTAGTGTACTTGAGCCGTACATCTCCGTAGTCCTTTGTGTAAAATTGTTCGAGCGCTGCCGAGTCAGTGACGGTCTTGTCACGTCCCTTGGCGCTCTGGACTGCCTTCGCACGCTTCTGTGAGAACTGCGGACTCAGTGGGAGTGGTATCTTCGCCCCGTCCGAGAACTTAGCCAACGTGGCAGGCTCCATCTCAGAAAACTCCTTCTGAATGGTGTGCATACTGCGCCTCTCCTCTGCCTCGCGGCTTTCGTCCATGCCAGCTGGGCCCCTTCCCCGCTGCTGCCATGTCTCTCTTCCCCTATTCTGCATAGCTGCTTTCGGTGAATATTTCGTGTGAATGGGTTTCTGTACGCGTATCTCTACGCGGAATTTTTTCTGAGTTGACTGGCTCCGAGAGGGGGTGAATTGGAAGTGAACTGCTGTACTTTCTCTCCTTTTCTCGTGAATAGAAGTGAATAGAGTGAATAGAGTGAATTGCGGCTTTGCATGCACTATAAAATGCGGCGGAAAACACGACGCACTGCACAACCGTACCTTTTGCTTACCTGTATCGTCGTAGAAATCTTCATTTGTGCCGTTGGCGCCACTCAAAATTTTGAAATTTAGTAGTAAGAAAATCAGTTGGGCTACATTTCTAAAAACCGTTGGACCCCGCGGCCTGCACCGGGGTGGCACGCTGAGGCGGCTCATCGAAAAGTGTGGGCTTCAAGACAACGGTAACAATGGCGATGGGGCGACACAGGTAAGACATGAGGTGCGCCAACCCGTATTTGCAGTGCACGAAACTCCCCTGTCCGTATCTGTAGCGCCGTACTTTGCATGTAGTGCCCGACACCCCTGCTCAAACAAGCCAGACACAAGTCGTACAGCCACTGAAAAACCTAAGATGGCCAACACGAAAGCCGGCAATGTGCGAAAATTCGGAGAAAGAAGTCCCCAGCAAGTGGGACAAGAAGAAAAATCGAGCAGGTTCATGGAGCACGAAAGAGGATCAGCAGACCAAGCGAACACCGAGGAGTTCATCAAAGAAATAAGAGCGCAGTCAGCGAAGAGCACCGACAGGTACCCAGGCGGAGCGACCATGCCAGAACTCTGCGACACACATGGTGAAGATATGAAAAAACTGATTGAGGCCGCGGGGGCAGCAGACGCGGATATGACGGCGCTGGAGGCGGTGGCAGAGTACATGGCCACCGTCTACGAGGACGCGCGGAACGTGAAGTACCAGCGAGGCTTCCCACTGGAAACTATTTACGGGCTCCCGGCAGGGCACGGCAGAACCTACTACCAGCTGGTAGTGAATTGCACTGACCTCACCTCAGAGGAGCAGGATGAAGTTGGCATGCACAAGAAGGGACCGCAGGTGACGGTGGGGCCCTTTCGGGAAGAGCCAAAAGCAGCGAAGCAGTACATCGGCCACCTGGAGTCGGCGATCCGACACTTTCACGACCTCCCTGACACCGCTCCGGTTCTGTGCAGCGGCAAAACCCAGCTACGCTGGTATGCTGATAAGATAGCAGAGTTTCATCTCACCTTTGAAAAAAGTGAATATGCCATCACCGCGCTGGCGACATCTCTGGCACATCTACCTCTTCACTGCGTACCACTGGGGGCAGACGACTTCCAAGCAGCAGACGTTTGCATCCCGAGGGTACGGGTATTTCATCCGAGGCAGACCAGGACAGGCAACGCGGAGCGACAGCTGCACATAATCAGCGAAGAGCTGCGTGGGCACACGACCAAAGACTTGGAAAAACAACTGCGCAGTATGCCCTCTGTTGAATCGGCAATCAAAGGGGCGCGGGGACTGCCCGCGTACATGGAGAAACACACCAACAGCATACGGCTGGTGGCGGTCACGGAGGAGGCCGCTGACAACATAGAGTCGAAGGTGCTGGCCTTCCCGGGTCTCGGGGAATACACAGTTCAGAGAATCAGACCATCGCTAACGAACAGAGGCGAGGACGAGACAGAGGTGATCGTAGTTGATAAGGGGAGCACCATCAACTTGGCCGCGGACCTCCCGAACTTAGTCGCGGCCATCCAGGAGGTGTTTACACAGGCGGGCTTGGGCGAAGCAGCAGAACATCTGAAGCCGCTGCCAGCGACGACGGTGAGGCCAGGGACTGACCCAGCAAAGCCGGAAACGTATATGCGAGTAAGAATCACAAAAAGCGGCAATCTTTTCACCGGGCTAGCCAGCGAAGCAGCGTATGAGTGGCTGGGGAAGCAAGACAGACGTACGGTCCGTCTCTCTCTCCCCAACAAATCTCGCTCCTACCTCCTCCAACACTCTGACTTTTCTCGCACGGGAGACAAGTTTAAAGGCAGAAGAGGGAGGGCAGCGCCACCAGCAGCGGGGGCGCAGCGGACGGAGGACATCGTACAGGCGCTGGAGAGCAAGCTCTCCAACCAGTGGGCGAAAGTTGCGAAGGGCGGGGCCGGTGACGAGGCGATCAACGAGCTCCGCAAAGCCGTGGAGAAGCTCGAGGGCACGTGTAAAAGCGGCTTCACGGACAGCGTTGAGGCCACGAACAAGGTCTCCAGCAAGGTGGACGAGGTGAAGGACTCCGTGATCGACCTCACTGAAGAGAACCGCGAGTTCCAGAAGCAGCATCTCGGGATCTCCAGCGACATACTGAAGTCCTTCAGCAACTCCAACAACGCACTGGCCAAGCTGCTGAAAGGTCAACGCACCCCCGAGCCGGCTAAGAAAAATCTACGCCGGCCACGAGAAGCGAGCGAGCCATCTGACAGCGAGGGAGGTATGGAGATCGACGAAGAGACGCTGTCGGAGCTCAGACGTCTGCAAAAAGCACGGGTAAGTTCCCTCGGGGAAAAATCATCCTCACGGGATAAGAGGCCCCTCGCATATGGCGTTGAGGGTAACAGCACAGGAACACACAATCTGACTAAAAAGCTTGGGCATCGGCTCCGAAATCAGGCACAAGACGAAAAGTGGAACCCCACCACTTGCATCACTGAACCAGTCCGAACACAGCACAAGAGGAAGGGAAATCAGCTGAATAAGTATTGGTTGGGTTCCTGTATGCATCGCAGGCCAAGGCAGACGAAAGGAAAAAGCTGGAACAGCTGGAACAGCTGGCAGAGCCTCGCTCCAACCGAAGCCAACGCTCTAGGGGCTGACAGAAACAGCCTGGCAGAGGCCACATCCTGTATAGGCCCTTACAGTTTTGAAGCTAGGAAAAGCCCTGTATACCAGAAAATCCTGGTTAAACAAATACCTGAAGTAAAAAGTAACTCTGCTAAATCCAAACCTGCTGCTGGTGATAGTACATCGTGCCTGTACTCCTGCACAGTGCTGATCGGAACCCAGGCTGCAAAGCCCACGACTAGACACAAGTGTGAGAGGGTTAGCAATAACATAGGCATCAACTGCCACCACACTGTTGACACGGTAGCAGCATCAAACTCAATACAACATAGGGAAAGGGCGGGCACACCTGGCACAAGAGCTGCAGAAAATAACATAAAACATACAACGACATTAAGTAGCTGCAGTTGCAATAAAATACACTATGAGATAGTAAACAGAATTGAAGCAACAAGCAGGTCACCCGAGGCCAGTTCCCCATGCACAAGGGAGGTAAGCAGCAGAGAACACATTCAGGAACTCCCACTAGGACAAGAGGGGAACCCTAAGCCTACCCTAAGAAAAATAAGCACAAACCAGCCCCAGAGAGTGAAGACAATGGTCAGCATGACAGGAAAGTTACTATGGGGACTTTATTGCAAAATGGCAGACAATATTCACACTTTCAGGAGTAACCGGCAAATTACGGCATTTAGCGAATTGCTCCAGGAGCTCTACGTTAAAATACGAAGTTTTGTAAAAACAGCTCTGACAGAGCAATATTTCAAGGAGACAACTGAGGGTCAAACACAAAGACATATTGAGAAGAATGAGGTCCAGATATATGGCAGTAAGGACGGGATGATGCTGCAGGCAAATGTAACGCGTAACAGGAAGAAGAATGCGGGGTCGGGGGAACATGCACACTGGCGAGACGACGGGGATAGTAACAACAAGAGGAACCCACAGGATATATTGAATGGAAATAGGCGAACTGCAACAACCCGTACAGCCATATGGAGGAAAACAAGGGGAAACCCTAACCCAAATGGGGCTTACCTACAGAAAAGGGAGGGAATAGGGGCACATAAAAGTAAAATTAGACGGAAATATTTTACACAGGGCCTACAAATGGCAAAATACGAACATGAAATGAAAATGAACTTGAACGGACGACTTTGGACATTTAGCGAATTGCTCCAGAAGCTCTACGTAAAAATTCGAAGTTTTGTAAAAACGACCCCAGCAGAGCAATATTTTAAGGAGGCAACCAAGAGTTATGCACAAAGATATATGGGGAAGAATGAAGCCCAGATATGCTGTAAAAGGAACGGAACGACGCTGCAGACGTGTGTAACGCGTAACAAAGAAAACCGCGTTAAGCCAGAAGAACATGCACACCGACGGAACGATAGGGACAACAATAACAAGAGGAACCCACAAGATACATTGAAAGGGAAAAGGCCAATTACAACAGCTTGCACAGCCATATACAGGGAAATGAAGGGAAACCCTAACCCAAAGGGTCAGTACCTACAGAAAAAGGGGGGTATAGGTGCACATAATAACAAAATTAGACGAAAAAATTTCGCACAGAGCCTACAAATGGTAAAATACAAACAACAAATGAAAATGAGCTTGAACGGACGACATTGGACATTTAGCGAATTGCTCCAGGAGCTCTACGTAAAAATACGAAGTTTTGTGCAAATGGCCCAAAAGGGGAAATACTTTGAGGGGACACCCATAGGGTATATACGAATAAGGATTGAGGAAAACGAAGTTCAAAAATGCAACAAGAAGGGTGTGAGGGGACAAAATGAGCGTGTAACGCGTAACAAGGGAGGCATTATGGGGGGAGGAAAACATACCCGAAGGAGATGCGTAGTAAGTAACGGACACGAAGGCAACTCACGAGGCACATTAATGAAAGCAATACTTGCAATTTGCGTTGCGGCTACGGTCCTGACGAAAAGTAATAGGGGCGGAAGAATAACGCCAGCACAAAAATCAACGCAAAGGGTACGGATGACAGCATGCAGGGAGGCTAGCAGAAAGGTGGGAACGGGAATGCAAAAAGAAACACCGGAAAGGGAGCGCGTGACATGCGTGCAGCAAGGGAACACAGCAGCAGCAACGATAACCATACAAGCAACTGAAACAAGAAAGGGAAATGAAAAAATGCCAAAAAGGGAGGGCAACCGAAGCCAAGGAACAACACAGGAAAAGCCCTCAAAGGGCCCCAGGTGGTCAGCCACAGCAGGAGAGAGGGAGCAAAGGGCAAACCTCATGAGAAACCTCACATACTACCTACGGGCGAACCGGCAGGAGCATGCGTACGCACACAAAAGAGGAAGGAGATACTGGAGTGAGCACATGAAAGGGAAGACATGCAGGTGGGTACAGCGTACCAAATATGACAGGCCACAACTAGTTAGAAGCAACCAGGTAGTAAGGCAAGAAACGAGAAGTAGGAACCGCAGTAGGTGGGGACAAAAGCATAGCGAAATGTGCCGAATGACAAGAGAAGACCGGAGCATGGCAAGAATGGTGGGGGCCCAACTAATGACTATGCATGTGACACTGGATGTACTAGGCGCCCTGGCTGAACGGATGGAACAAGCGAAACCAGTGACGAAAAGCCCACAAGTAATGCCACAGCCCGAAATGATGAAAGGGAAACCGGAGGTAGCACATGAGAAAGCCTTGGGCACCGGACCCGACAGGAAAGCTGTGAGGGTGGAGGATATAGGTGGGCATGCTGCAGCGGAACTACAGCCCTCACACATAGGGGGGGGGGCATGTTCGAAAAAGGAAAAGGAAGGGCAGTACCCTAAGAACTCTACCACGCAAGGGATATTCGCAAAGGATGGGAAGTTAAATATGTACCAAGTGGACCTTGCGCTCGAAACACTGGAAGAAAACCCTCCGTGGTCGACAACCTTACAAGAAATACTGAGATTGCTGAAGGAGAATGATAATAAATTTCTGGAAATGGTAAAGGAAAAAGTCGCCAAAAGGGGTGGCACTCAGATACCGGTAATAGGGAACGGGCACTGGCTACTACTGATGGTAGGAGTCTGCGTCACGAGGGGTAACTGCACGTTGCAGGCCTATGTATACGATTCTATGGGCATGAAAAGGCAGACACGAAAGAAAATTGCCCCAGAACACATGGGAATGGCGGAGGAACTACAAACAGCAATAAGCAAATGGGTGACAAGCAACAAGGTGGCAATAGGGTGCCAAGAAGCCAGAGCCACGCCAATGTATGATAAGCACCAATATGATGCATACAGCTGCGGCGTCTGGGTGATATATGTTGCGGAACTATGGCAACAGTGGCTGTTGGAAAGGAAAGGAACGTGGATACAGTACGTGTACACAAACACACTTCACACCAGTCGATGCGTTACATTACACACGACGGAAGTAGTGAGCAGATGTAGGGACAGATTCGGGCCGAAGATAAAGTCGGCCATTATGAGGGAAAATACGCCACATGCAGCACATGCCACGGGCGAAGTCAAGCTGACAATGGAGGCTCCAGCAAAAGGGACTGGGGCAAAACAGCCGCAAACTCAAGGAACGTGCGCGGCGGATGCCTTCATGAGGGAAGTGGAGAGTAACCGCACAAGGGAGCAGGTGGAGGACATAATGAGGCAACAAGGGGTGGGCATACAAACAATAATGAACGTTCAAGAAGCACTTCAAGCGCTACAACAAGAAACCGATGCCCTCATAGGTGAAACGATGGGGAAATTGTCAGTAGACGGCCGAACCCAAATAGCAATAAGGGATGGGGGAAAATGGGCGATGGTGATGCTCACAATAACACGTCGGGACATGCAGGCGCACGTCTGGCTACCTACAGGAGGAATAGAAAAACAGGATGAACTACTAACAGCTATAGATGTTTGGACCATACTGCGGGAAGCCTATGACCTGCAACAGGTGCGATATAGTGGACTAAAGACGCACAGTACACCACCGGAATGGGAAAAGTTCAGCCAAGGGGAACAGGCGATAAGGGTGGCAGGTAGCTGGAAGTACTGGCATGTTGATGGCAAACCAGGGAACTTCAAGCTCGGGACCAGAAACACGGCACAGGCACAGGGGGTGACTCAAGAGACACAGATAACGGAACACACAACTGGACTGGACGAGGAAAACACAAGTGGCGATGAAAGGAAGGGTGAGGGCAGGGCGCCTACTACAAAACAACGGGACATAGGCGAAGCAAAGGAGGGAAAGAACTCAAAACCCACGGACAAGCTGGTTCAGGCCACACTACAGTTCTGTCCGGAAAGCACAGAACAAGCAAACGAAAGATTAAAAAGGGAGGCAGGCACGGCAACAAGAAAAAAGCTACGGCCTCCCGCAAGCGCCAAGAAAAACCTACCACCTAGCACACCAACAAAAACGAACAAAAGGGACAATGAGGAGGCCAAAGGGTCCCTGGAGGCAC
Source organism: Cymbomonas tetramitiformis (assembly GCA_001247695.2). Taxonomy (NCBI): domain Eukaryota; kingdom Viridiplantae; phylum Chlorophyta; class Pyramimonadophyceae; order Pyramimonadales; family Pyramimonadaceae; genus Cymbomonas; species Cymbomonas tetramitiformis. The sequence continues at coordinate 13,394 of LGRX02006053.1, forward strand.
TGAGACAATGGGGTGGGAACATGCCAAAAACGGAGAACCTAAACATTGAGGAAATGCGAGGAGCACAACCACATACTGTGAACTTCCTAACATGGAACCTACAGGGTGCCCGGCACTCACTATACGAACTGGAGGAACAAATGAATAAATGGGAGATAGATATAGCAATAGTCACGGAAACCAAGACTGCAAACGAGGAAATAAAAAGGCACTTCAGAAACAAGAAACAGTCAAACATATGCACGAGTATACCGAAGGAGGAAGGAGAGGAAGATAAGAACAACTACACGGCAGGCCTGGCCATAATACTCACAGGGGAGTATGCCAAACCACATAACTACACCGAGGTGCTGGTACCACACCTACAAGGAGTACTCACACACACACTGCTCCACTTCCCGGGGGAAAAATATTTGCACCTGATAGGGGTATACTACCCGGTGGAAGGGAAGGACGTGACAGAAGAGGCAAGACAAGGGGAACTCGACAGAGAGGCAGCCAGGAGCGGCATACGGGAGTATGTGCGAATGGTGACCTCGGCCAGCGAAAATGTGACAGGGCAAACAGTACTAGTTTGCGGGGACCTGAATGCCTCCACGGGAACACCGAAAAACAGCAGGGACAAAGAATGGAACAACACTACGGAAGCCACGGGTCTGCAAGATGTGGGAGGTACCAGAGAAACAACCCTAACATGGCATAAACGAAGGAACATAGACAGAATGCTGGCGAGCAAAGCAGAGCTTCAATACTACACGCAACCGACGGAGGGCGAACTCACTGAGCTACACACGAGCGACCACAAAATGGTCTGCACGACACAATTGGACCTAAAGGCCTGGGGGACACACAGGCCGACGGCACAAAAGTCAAAACATGCGAAAGCAGACAGACTGAAACTCCCGCTAACAGAAGCAGAGGGGAACACCCTCAGACAAACACTGGAGGCAGCATATACAAAAGAATTACAAGAGGAAATGCAAGAGGCAATAAACGGAATAAAAACAGCAAACAGCACAAGGCACAGAAAAAGGGCAATAGACTACGCGGGAGAGGTGGTTGCAAAAATAATGGGGGAAGCAAGAGACAGGGCAATGATGGATGTCAACCTACCGAAACAAGCGGCGGCACCAGAACAACAACATGGACTACACCTCCCGAAAACCCTACGCAAGGAAAGGGACGGCCACCTGAAAGAAAGAAACAGATGCCGTGAGAATATAGCATTATGGAAGAAAGACATAGAAACACGAGAACAAGCAGCCGAGGAAGTACGGACGGAAGGTTACGACAACCGAACGAGTGAAATGAGGGAATGGGAGCAATGGGAACGGGAGCAGAAAAAGCTTGCAACAAAAGAGGCAAAAAAGTGCATTAAAGAGCACGAGGCAAACCGAAAACAGAAAACAAGAATGAAAATGAGAGAAAGATACTGGGGCAATATAAAACACTACCACAAACTGATTTACAAAAAAGAGATAGAAAATGGAGCAGCACCGGCTGCAGCAATACAAGCAATAGAAACAACACAAGGGGAACTAGTAGTAGGGCACCAAAAAGTAGCACAGGCAATGGGTGAACACATTGCGAGGTCGGAGCCATACAAAATGAGGGAGCCAGAGAAAGGACTTAAAAGTACGCCACCTTGGCTTGATGAGAGGTACAAGAACTACATGAAGGAGAACCAATGCACAAGGCCGGACCAAACAAAGGTAAACCTAAGGGTGGACAAAGAAGCCTACCGGCAAGCGGTGAAGAAAATGAAAACCAACAAAGCGGCTGGGCCCATGGGGATACAAAATGAAATATTGAAACAGATGCCGGACAGATTCCACGACCAACTGTGTGAACTCATGGGGCTAATGTGGGAACACAGGCACACCCCCCTACCATGGAAAAAAGGCTACTTCTGCTTCCACCACAAACAGGGCGAGGTAACGAAGCAGCAAAACTACAGACCTATAGCTTTACTGGATTGCCTGTTCAAATTATACACCACAGTACTAACAAAAATGTTGGCTGACTTCTGTGAAATAAACGGCATGCTCTCGGAAGCACAGGAGGGCTCAAGGGAAAACCACAACACAATGAAGCAACTCACCAGGGTAACTAATGCTATTGAAGACGCCAACCTCTCCAAAAGAAACCTACATGCAACCTACGTGGATTTTGAAAATGCGTATGGGTCAGTTGACCACAAAAGACTTATTATGACACTAAAACACCTAGGGGTGCCACCACAACTCACTGAAGCCGTTAGGGATATACTGGGAGAAAAAGAGGAGGACTCCATGCAAATGAGAGCAAAGGTAGGGGACCAAGTCTCGGAAGAAGTACCAATAAGAAGGGGTATTCTGCAAGGGGACAGCATGAGCCCATTACTATTCATACTATACCTGGAGCCTCTCCTACGATGGCTAGAGGTAGGGGACCACGGTTACCAGCACAAGTATGCGACCGACAAGGGACTCAGAGGGGAGCTGAGAACCTCCTCGGGGGCGTTTGTGGACGACCTAATTATACTAACAAAACTGATGACAGGGATGGAGCAACAACTGGAGAAACTCTCGACATTCGGAGACTGGAGTGGACTCAGAATAAACGAGGATAAAACAAAGATAACAGGGGTAGAGCATGGCAACAAAAATGTAAAAGAAGGTAGACACCAAGGGGTGAAATGCGGAAGTCGAACATTGAAGGTCCTCAAAGCCGGAGACACCTATAAATACCTAGGGGTCCTTCTCAATATGCTGGGGACGTGGAAAGAAGAAAAAAGAAAATCACTGCAGGAGCTCAGGCGAAGAATAGACGCACTACTGGCCACCCCCCTCACGCAAAGACAAAAAGAGTACTCCCTGAAGTCAGCCATACTAGGAAAATTCAAATACGGGCTCCACCTCGGAATATACACACAGGGTGAAATACAGAAGGCTGAAAACCAGCTGGGGGCCGCGATGAAAAGAATATACGGACTTCCGGCGAACGGCACTCCTAATGAACTAAACACGGAGGAGAAAGAGGAATATGGACTGGGACTCCAGTCCCTACAGGCAATATATGCACAGGAGGTCTACACGGGGTTGGCAGGGGCCGTTCAGAGTGAGGAAGACAAGGGTGTCCAAATGGGATATGGCAAAAGGGAGAGAAACCTCCTAACCAGACAAAGAATGTCACAAGTCAGCAGGTCCACAGCCGGGCTACTGGAAAAATACTTCGAGGAAAGAGGACACAGCAGCGCAAGAAGCAAGCTAAAGATGGGACTACAAACACAAACAAACACTCTAAGGAAAATGAACGCTCTGAACGAATATGGGATACACGTAAAAGGGGTAGGGAGCCATATGCAGGAACTAGCTAAAGACACACTGCCTATAATGAGACAGCTGGGAAAGGCAAAAAGGGTATGCACACACGCGGAAATGGAGGGCACCACCAGAGCAACCAAGCACCTCAGGATAATGGACAAGGAATACAGAGACCCACAGCAGCAGCCTGCGACGACAGGCTCTGAAAAAATGGGGGCAGTAAAAGTAATACGGGAAACGAAAACTCAGCAAGCTACTAAGCAAATAAATTTCACCAAAATGCTCACACTATTCAGAAATTACCCGGACCTCAAAAACCTAACCACAGCAGATGGGAAAAGTGCTATACCAATAAAAACACTAAAGGCAACAGGTGGAAGAAAACACGACAACAAAACGACAACAAAGATAGCACAAGGCATGATGCACCTATACCCATACATTTGTGAGGCACAGCCCAACGACATTAAGAAACCAGGGGACCACTGGGACCATGTGTGGAACAGAAGGTTGAAACCAGAATACGTACAGGAACGGAAAACAGGAGAACTAGAGAGGTACACCAAAAGTACGGTAAGCATGGAAAACATAAGCGACTGGCCGGCGCAAATAAAGGCGCTACATGAGGCTGGAAATAGCCTGAAGGACATACTGCAACTACTGTCCATGTACCCACTAGCCAACCAAACAAAACACTTCGAACAGGCAGACGTGGAATGGACGGAACAGGAGAAGGAAACTCTGGGCATAGAAACTAACCAGGAGAAGGAGGAAGATGATGTGATGACCACGAGAAACCCACGGGGAAGAATAAAGAGGAAGACAGAGCAACGAGACAGAGGCCAGTGGTCAACACAAGAGGACCAAATGGACACGCTAGAACAAGAGGGAACATACACGCCCGCCAGGATACTGGCGAGTAGACAGTACCTACAAAACTACACCGATGTGACCTCGAAAGTAACACAGTACGAAGTACGGTGGACCAACAGCGAAGGGAGGGAACAAACGACGTGGAGCACAGAAGAAACAGTAAGAACACACCTGCTCAAACACAACCTCTCCTCAGACCACGGATGGCGGAACCTTGTGGAGGAATGGGAAAATGACAAAAAAGACAAAAAGACCAAACGTGAACCCGTCGAAGAAATACTGGCAGGGCAGCCAAACGGTGAACAGAGATACTGGAAACATGTAACACACCTGGAAATATGCACAAGGGAAACGAACCCGGACCAAGACATTAGGCACACAGGAACAAAAGACAGGCAACTACGCGCGGAAGGTGACACCACCTACTGCTACGAGCCAGATGGGGGCCTTATAGGCACGCTAAGCACAGCAAAAGTTAAAGAATTGTACGACAGATACGCCGAGGCGGTGGGGGACAGCACGGCACAAAGGCCAACAGAAAAGCAACTGGCCAAAAGGCTGAAACTAAGTGTAGAACACAAAATACAGGTCAACACCTTCGAGGAGGAAATTGCACAATTACTGATAAGATACTCCAGTAAAGCAGAAATTAAGCACAGAAAACGGAACCTCCAAAACCACTGGACCTTCCCCCCGGAAATGATGGAGGCGGTGCACACGGCCATGGGAGTCCATACAGAGGTGTTTGCCTCGCCACTCAATGTACACAAAAACACTAAAATATACTACTCACAATACCCACGAGACTCGGTATTTGGGGCCATTGGCTCGGCATGGGAAGAGCAATGGGAAAAACTGGGGTCGTACCAATTCAACCCGGAGTATACAGCAGGGGACCTCTACAAGGCACTGAAAAAGGCAATTAACTCCACAAAAACAGCGGAACCCGTCCTAGGGGTAGGGATATACCCCACATATGCCAAAAGCCCGTACAGAAAACTGCTAAACAAGCACATGGGATACAGGGTACATGAGCTGCTTGAGATAAAGGAAGGGCAGTTCACCTTCCTGCCACCTGACCACTGGATGCAAGGAAACCTACAGAAACCCAAACAATGTAACTGGAACATGAGAATACTGATAGTGGCGAACGCGGCAGGATGGAGAAAATACTGCCCGGACGCACTTAAAACCCACGACATATTCAGCAAGGCCCTTCTCAAATGCCCGCAAAGCAAAGTTAGAACGATAGGCAGAGCATGCTACATGCACAGGCCTCTGACCCTTAGAGATGCAGACAGGCAACCTAGGTCAATTACAGAAT
>LGRX02006054.1:0-23134 GCA_001247695.2 Cymbomonas tetramitiformis
CCATTAACTGTGTCAGCTCGAAGTGGAGCCCCGCGGTTTCAACGTTTCTCCGCCAACCGCCCTGAGCCTGGGCCACTAACTGTGTCACCTTGAAGTGTCAGAGAGCCTGCCAAGTGGACAAGTAGTTTGAACAGACCCGGACTCAGCTCTGTTCCTCTGCGCTTTCCACCTCGCCCAACCCAGAATCTGTGTACGAGTTGGAATGGACATTCGACACACGACATTCACCAAATAGAGCTTCATTCAGTCTGGCTAGCTGAGTAGCTCCAGCATGGATAGACAAAGACCGTTGTTCAATGAACGCCTGCAGTGTGCCTCATTGGCAGTGAAATCGAGTATACAAAAGAGACGCGTACAATTCCAAGTCCAGCAACATACACACCATGCCACACCTTGACCGCAAGGAAGCAATAAGGCGGCACATGTGCAGTGGCGCGAGACAAGCCTGTGCCCCCCCTCCGATGCGTGTGCTGGGAAGCTGAAGACGCAACGGCGGACGAGGGTGCCAGCGCTCGAGACGGCGCGGTCATCTATGCTGCTTCGGCCGATCTGCTCACCACTCAGTCGTGTGGTAAAGGCCACGATGATGCTGACGAGTGCAGGGAAGGCGAAGACCGCCACTTGCAGCGAGCGGCGGCGGAGCAGGCCGGGATTTAACATGGGCAACACATCCACGAGGCCCCCCGACAGCACCATGACGCCCACCATTGCGAACCGGTACACCTGCTCGCTGAAGTACCTCGCCATATTGAGGGCCTCGGCCGTCCAGCTTCGATGCCCGTACACCAGGTTGGCTGCACATCACAAACCAATATGCGAATGCCCAAGGCCCCCAAACGTTCACCCGCTATCACCTTCCTCACAACTCTTGGCTATGCGGGTAGGTGTGGCGGGCTCTCTGGCACAAGGCCCATCGGGCTCGAACCAAGGAGGTGTGATCTCCGATCCGAGCGTTCCCGTGGATAATGCGAGCGCGGAGAAGTTGAGGGCCGCACCGAGCTCTCTTCTATGGACGCCGCACCTTGCAGGATGAGGCACGTGCACACCGCCGCGTTGGAAACAGCGACTACCACTAACGGCTGAATGAAACTTCTCCAGCACCGGACCCGGTACCCGGCGAATGCGGCCAGCACGAGCAGCGATCCTGGTAGCAGCCCCCATGACCCCCCCATGCAGACGCCCGGTCTCAGTGAGATTGGACGTGATGCGACATCCCGGCCAGCTCTTCCGAGCGCGTCCAACATGGCGTGACACAATGCACGGAGGAGAGTGCGGCGGGCAGGCAGGACGGGCGCACCTGCGCACCTGAGCCCTGAAACCCTAAACCCTAAATCCGCCGGGCGCACCTGCGCAACTGAGCCCTAAAACCCTAAACCCGCCGGGCGCACCTGCGCACCTAAGCCCTAAAACCCTGAACCCTAAACCCGCCGGGCGCACCTGCGCAACTGAGCGACTGGACCACGGTCGTGTACTGTAGGATGATGCTCATCACCTCTTTGCTGGACACCTGAAGCAAGGCGGCATGCCACGTCACCATCATCACCTCTTTGCTGGACACCTGAAGCAAGGCGGCATGCCACGTCACCATCATCGCCTGCCTAGCCATCGATCCCCGGCAGAGCCCTGAGGCAGCGATCGCGCTGAGATCTTCATGTCGCAGGCGCCGGATACAGCCTCGCCGGCAATGCAACCAAGGCCCCACAGTGATGGCAGCGCGTGGAAGAAGTGGAGCGGGCCGAGGCGCGCCGCACGTCGTTGAACAGTACGGTGGCGACGATGAGCAGCGGCGCGGAGACAGCGAGGATCAAGATGAGCGACCCGGCGACTAGGTGCGGATGCACTTCAAACTGCTGCGCGAGCACGAGCGGCACACCTGTCACATCCCGCACGGCATGTGGTCACCCCCGCTGCCGGCTCTGACACAATCTCTTTTTGCCCCCCTCTATATGGAGCAACCCGCACTGCGCACGAGTCGCCCCGGTTGTTAAACCTATAGCATTCGTACTGTGGAGCCGACGGCGTTATCGCCCTACATCCGTGTCGCATTCGTCACATCTGCATTTGGGCATTTATGTGTCAAGCCAGCCAGCTCCCCACCACCAAGCCTGTGCTCAGAACCACCAGCCTACTCCCAGCATGTCCCGAAGCCTCTCCTCAATAGTTCACCAACCGGTCGTCGCCTTCCCAACAGCATCACTGTTCGTTCCAGCACGGCCAGCAATCTCGCCCCGTGGGCAGGGAAGTTGACGAGACGCCGCATGCTGCCGTGCAACCTGTTGCAAGGGGTCATCGCTGCTGGGATGAGCCCCCGGGCTCTGAGTGGCCCAGCATGCGCCAACTCAGGCCACCACCCCTCCACCCGCACCTCGCGCAACACTCTCACCATCAGTCCCCCCCGTGCCGGCAGATCCCGTACCAAGCCGAGCCACCCGCCTGCGAATCCCCATCAAGTTGGCCACCCCTTCTTCGGCCAAGACAAATGTCTGCTCTGTGTGTGTGTGTGCTTATCCTTGGACCGACTCCTTTGGCACCCCGAAGCCGCAGAAGACCGGCTGCATTATGTACCCACGCCGGGGGTCAAAGGATTCAGCACACACCTCGGGACACTTATCCAGATTCTCTGGAGCTCACTAGTGAAGAATGGGACCCCCTAAGCCTCGCTGAGCCACCTCAGCCCCTCTGCATGCACACCGTCGGCGCGCTGCTGCCATGTCTCTGGAGACGGTTCATCCCTGGCCCCCGAGCTGCGCAAGCCAGATCTCCACCACCAAGCCTATGCGCAGGACCACCCCTCTGCTCCCTGACACTCTGGGCCACCTGAGCCCCTCTGCGGCGGCCCCGCCGGCGCACTGCAGCTGTGTCTCTGAAGCCGGCCCACCTCCGCCACTCAAGCCATCTCCGCTCCTGAGTCCAGACCCCACCCTCCGGGCCCGGCGATGAGAGGTCATCCCACTCCGCCAACATAGCCTGGACGCCCGCTTGGCTGGGCCTGCCTGTGCCGGCATCCGCCCCTCCAGACCGAGCCTCGGCGGTGCCCTCTTCTTGACCCCCCACAATGCATAGATGCTCCGCCTCCCGCCGCACGTCCTCCATGCTCTCCAAGAGCCTCGATGCCACCGCGCCTGCCTCGCCTGCCTCACCGGAAGACTGCCCAGACCGCTCACGCTGCGTTCCTCCAGATTTGTGCATCCCGCCGCCACGTCCATCCTGCTTGGCATAGTCCGTCTCCTCGACCGCCCTCCCACGCCCTGTCCATCACCGCCGACCTCTCCACCCCTCCCGTCGAGCCGCATACCCCCGATCCAGGTCCGGGCCCATGCCTCCTCCCACACGCCCTCCGCCAGCCCAGCGCCACCCACCTCCGGCTGGACACCGCCCCACAGCCCGCCTAATGATCAGCCCTGCAACCCCTCGTGCAGGCGCGAAAGAAAGCAGCCGGATCCACTTCTTCTTCCAGCTCACAGCCCCGCCATGTGCCGCCTCTTCGTCCCAGTCCTCGTCTCCATCGCCATCTACCTGCTCTCCTCCTTGCGTGTGTGTGCGTATCCTTGGACCGACTCCTTTGGTATCACACAAACCAGAAAGGATCGGCTGCACTATGCACCCTCACTAGGGATCAAAGGATTCAGCACACACTTCGGCACACTTATCCGGATTCTCTCTCTCCTCTCTGTATAAAATTAGCTGAACGCGCGCGCACCATCTGTGCTGCCTCTACGCGTCATCCAAACGCCGAGAGGAAAAGCGGAGAGATGCAAAATCTGTTTGGGAAATGGCACGTCACTCGCTTGTGGCCACACACCCGACACACAGCAGCGAACACAGACGTAGTGGAGCAGAATGTTTCAACCTGGTGCTGTCGGAATACTCCCAAATATAAATGCAAACTTGCTCACATCCTGAATGAGCCAGGACCCGCGCACCTCCCCGACTCAGGCACCTCCACACATCGTCCGCCAATCACCAATCACGTTTACAGCCTCAGGCCGCATCGAATGGCGATGCGCCAACGCACGGAATGCCGCGGGGAGCATGTGTTGAGGGACAGACAAGGCGTTCAAGCGCGTCACAGCCTTCGTGCATTTATGCGAGGCCCGGCGACTGATTCATAGGGGTGATGTATAGCACAGGGGCATTCAGCACGTACCCGGTCGTGGGAGATTGCCAGCAGGGCAACCAACATTTGCATCAGCACCGGTAACACGAGGAGCTTGAAGAAGGCAAGCAGGAGCGGCGTGAGCATCCCCTCTCCTGCGCCTCCGCAAACAGCACGCTTATGTGGGTTGCCTCTTTCTGTAGAGGCGTACTGGGAACACGCGCACAGTGTACTCGGTTGACCTTCCTCTGTTCCTTCCCGGACCAGTGATTGCTTGTGGCGTAGGTAGAGCATCGACGCATTAACGGCGGTCCAATAGCTTCCGGGCCACCACTCATCCACGGCAGCATTTGAAATAGCGCCCAGATCTGGGAGAGCTGAGTGATGTATGCCCGAGCATCTGTCTCATCAGACAGATCAATCTCGGCCACAATCAACGACCACAATCAACCGCATGCAATGCAAGCGGATCATGCATCGATGGAGACGAGAGGGCATGTACCCTTGAGTGATTGGCTACAACCATAGGACGTCCACCCCAGAAGAAACAAGGCCCCCGCCGTGAAGCCCGAACCGATCGTTTGAAGCACGTCATCCAGCACGCCGGGCAAGCGCGGTCCAAATGCCATGTTCCAGAAGAGCCTGGAAGATCACACCTCCCAGGTCGACTTCGCGCGGCCTCTCACACTTGCCTTGACAAAGGATGAGCTCCGTAAAGATGCGGCAGGCCAAAGCAAGGGTACGCTTGAGCCGCACAGGGCCACAGGGCTTGGATTTTAGGGTTTACCCGCATGCAACCATAAAAAACTGCGGGTTGGTTAGCACTGAAACCGCAATCGCACGAACCATCTGCGCGGCATGTCACCCCATCCGTGATGCGTCAGTCGGGCCAAAATGTCACCCCATCAGCCAGCCCGTTTCCCGAGGATTGATCCGACGGATTGCAATAGGAGTGCACGTGGGCGACATTCAATAGGTGGGTAGGTGGCCTTTGGTATCTTGACGGGAGCAGTTTGCGGGCGCGCCTCGGCTTTGTGAGAGAACGGGCACTCGCCACGTTCGCCCTCCGGAATATTTGGCGTGGTGGCAGCACTTGCAAGCAGAATCATTGCGATGGGGTTGAGCAGCACCAGCTGGATTGGTGCAGAGAGGAAGCAGTAAACACAGTAATCCACACCCTGCAAGCCAAGCCAAAGGATGCTCATGCCCCCCCCCAAACCTAAAACCCTAAGGCAGTGCATATGGGATTCGTAGTCAGCGCAGTAATTAACACTCTCAAAGCCCAGGGTGCATTAGCACCCGTCAACACTTAAGCTGAGCTCACAGTGACTCGCCCCTGACAACCCAAGGAGGCTATTCCTTGCAACAGCCTAAGAGCAGTACACCTCAACAACCCATTCCTTGCTCGTAACAAAAACACAAAGGACACCACACTGTGTTGTGGTCTAGACCCGGTCACACAAAACCAACTAGATTGTTAGTATTTGTCGCGAGTGGAAGTCTCCACTGCAGAATTGTGTGAACCCAAAATTACCGGAACCATTAAACATCCCTTGGGCAGGTCTCGTGTGATTCCTCGAATGTGAGCGTGAGCTCGGAAGTATTCGAGGTTTGAAAATATGATACAACACAATGCATGCACATGCATATTGCGAGCAGTGCCAACTCAGCAACGTATAGCAGGAGGATAAACTGGAAAAGTTGTCAAGTACAGGGCCGGACGGGCAGGGCGCCCCCGCCTGGTCTCTGGGGAACCTCGGAGAGCTGCGAGGAGGCGCCTTACATAGATCTCTGCAGGAAAGAGAGTCTGAATGATCGGATACCCAAACGCAATATCATTTCCCTGCAATGTGGAATGCGGCACATCTCAGCGCTCGCTTGCAAGTCATTTGCCCCCTCCTCAGAAGCAATTTAAGCGGCGGCACTTTAACACATATGGACTTGTAAACAAAACCCTCACAACTTCCTCAGCTCCTCGGCCTTTCTGCATACATCGGTTCCACCTCCGCCATCGGCCTCGCACAACGGGCCGCAGACTCGAGACTCGCACATCGGGCGGCAGACTCGAGACTACCAAACAAATTTCGCCGCCAGCAGTAAAGGGTCACGTATTTACCTGTGTGGCGATCACGCCGAACAGGCCGCCCAACGCCATGCGATCCTTCCAGATGCCGGTTCCGCAAAGGGCCGTTGCCTGCACAGTTGTACCTCATCCTCGGCTCATCGCCGGCTTGCACCCAGTTAGATGCTGGTCGCATCAGTCGGCCATCATTTGCACAGTTCGAAACAAACTCTGTGCCTACTGCCGGCTTGATAACATGGCCGACTCGGGCGCAGGGAGGAGGAGAGTTGTGAGGATTCATTGTGAGAGGCGCACCACCGCCAGAAGGAACACCAGAGAGCGGCTGAGCAAAATGGCCGCCAGAATCTGTCCAACCAAAAACCTCGAACGCTTTTAGAAGGGCACTGCTGCCGCGGCTTGTATAAGATTCTTTCGCGAGGTGGGTTTCTCCGCAGGCATTTGACGTTCAGGAAGGCCGCAATCCGACGAAGAAGAGCCGAGCGACCTATCAGGGGCCATGATAATCCTGGGAATCATCGACTGCTTTTAGGATAGCCTGCCAAGGCCCACGTGAACGTGGCCAACGCTTGGCCGATGTATAGAGTTGTAGGCAAGTAATCTGCAACCGTGGATTTAATCTTATGAGATTGAAGACAGCTGCTTTAGGGTGTTCGGTGTCTGTAGCGACACCGCATAGTCCGGACGGACAAGAGTAGAGCGCGAGCGGTGCGGCCACGTGCGGGTGTGGCCGCACGTTAAAGTCAATACTACCCATATCCAAGAGCGCAATCTGACGAAAGAGTAACCCGGGTAATAAAATCTTCCCGACCAACTCTCCGATACCCTGTAAAGCGACCGCAGACGAACCCCAATCATCAAACGCAGGATGCCGGAACAAGTCAACACAAGAGCCTCCTTCAAGTGCAAACGCAGGGATTGTATGTTCGCGCGCGCGAGATAAAACTAGGATTGGTGCTCTGCTGCAGTATTCGATCTCTATTCAGAAATGACTGCAACCACAGTGGCAGCCCAAGTAAACTGCCGAGGCACATCGTCATACAAATTTGGACACGCAGACATCCAGTCCATTTGTGACACTTTAACTGCAGTTGCTCTCTGAGTGGGCTAGATCGGCAGTCCTACATATAGATTCCGCAGGGTGGGTAACTGATGAGCACTTGGCGAAGCCCTGTGTCATAAATTCCGTAGGACGTGTCACTAATGAGCTAGGGGCTATATTGTGTACCATACGTTCTGTACTGCAAGCAACAGAGGAACGGTGGGGTGTGTCCTGCTGAGCAAATGTTTCACAACATTAGGGATTCGTTACCCGCCCGGAGTCTTCGGATAAAAAGGCAAACGCTCTTGAGGCATAGCCGAAGCCAATTACGATAAAAGTTTCAAGCACCACTCGTGTCAAGCCCTCGATGACTCCGTGTGACGAAGGCGTATCGTGGGGAGGTGTTGCGGCACTATAGGTATGTTGGCTTTCTGACATCGGAAGATCCTTGCCTTCCCTATGGGTGTGCGCCCGGAATCGAGGAAAAGCAGAGCTATCCTTCGCGATGTGGATTATAAATACAACGTCACTTCAAAAAACTACACGTGCTGAACACGAATACAATAAGAACGTGTTTGTGTCGAACGCGCTATGTCGCTAACACCAAATAGCACGTTGGATTTGGAAACATGGGTCGAGGCTACCACTGCGACGCCGTATCGGCATACATGCTCGCGGTGACATTAGGCCCCTGAAAGCTCTAATGATGCAGTGACCTTGCACATTTTAAGGAGGTTTGCAAAAGCAACTCATTCGACCCAATTTCTAGTGCGGAATGTTCCTCGTCCCCACCAAGTTCTAGTTGTGTAATACTAGGCGGATCGATCTCAGAAAGAGATCTCCACTAGGCCATCTGACCGTAGGATCATGTGCGCGACAGTGCTTCGCTTTTTGCATCCCAACATGCCATGCCATAACGCGAGGATGGCGTCGCGATAAATGTGCGCGACTGCAATGGCACTGTCATCGTTAGCGTCTGGCGTTCGTGAGATCGGAAGTTCGTCTGTGTCGCCCGTTGGGATTCGCGCTTTGCTGATTAAGTAAGTAAGGTAAGTAAGGTAAGGTAATTTGGTCCGGTTCCAAATCATAAGGAGCAGAGGTATGTGTATCGTCTTTTGAGAGAACTGATTTCTTTCTTCATGCATGCGTGGTCAAGATTCAAGCGGATGGGATCTCCCAAATTGCAATTATGGGTCCATCGGACGATCAGAATTTTCTGAACGCCATTTCGGTTTAGGATATTAGGAATATTATGTCCACGTCTGATACGAACGTGGCACGAAACAAATATACAACAAATAATGAACGTAGCCGATCTAAAAACAAAAAAAATCTAAACGCCGGTGGCTCTCTACCTAGTCATATCTCAATTATCTACACTTAAGGGTACGGTCTAGTGAGTTTTCTGGATCGCGGAGCCGTCTAGGGTTACGCACCGTCAGATTAGGGTGACATTTACGCTATCGATCGTAGCGTCCAGAATAATGATTCAAACTCTATGATCGACCTATGTACAGATTCGGCTTGACTAGAGCTGTCCGATGATACCACATAGCAATCCCCGAACGAAATCGTTCATCTGCTACATTCGATCCAATCTTGGGGGGGGGAGTTCTCACTTCTTTCACCTATCTTTTGAAAGTTGTGATACCTTGCCAGTGCGGGAGCGGGAGCGGCTGAACAGTATGTCCCATCTCTGTAAACGCAAACTGCAAGATATATCTTGCGCTGATAACATTCCGGATTCCTCAAACCCACGAAAGCTTCAAGTAGACAGGCGATATCCGCCGCCCGAAGATACATCAGATCCGGTCGAGTGTTTGTTGCACTACTCTCGCTTGTGTGCGTTTGAGCAAGAGTTGGCGCGCGTTGACATCGCGGAGAAGTTCATCACTTACATTCGTCAGCGCCCTCCGCTTTTGTGTGATAATCAAAGGCGTAAAAAAGCTTACTATTTGATAGCCTTGAAGTGGCGCAAAGCGGTGCACACTCTTCCTTGCGTGACGTGTGCTTTGTGTTCACAGTCACATATGTATGGAGATACGCTTTTGGGGAATGTCGTTTGTTGCTTCGGTAGGATCTACGTTTCCGATGTTTCTGAATGCGTTTTGCAGGGGAAAGACATTCGCTTGGAGCACCCTACCTTTGTGGAAATCGCAGTTCGAAAAATATTCCCTGCTGTGACTGGAAACGATTACGTCGGTTACCATGAAAAATAGGGAGACTCCCATAGTTTTACTTCTTCTCGCAACAACTTTCATATTGCCTTTGCAAGAATCTAAAATGCCACCGGTTTCCAAAAGGCGTGAGGTCAACCTTCGCAATCTTGGCCGAGCATCACAGGCAGTGCAACACACGCCATTGCTTGACGTCACGCCTAAGACTATCTCGACACCACAAGAATGTTTACTCTCTCCTATTCTTCCAAGACGATTAGCTTTAGACAAGGCTTCTAGCAACGACGAGAACTCCACTCCTAACACTCCACTCCTAACACAAGTAAAAAGGGAATGCCTAATCGAATATTATTCGGAATCGATCGACCATGTCAGGGTCATGACCGATGACATATGTGTCATGCATGTCATACGTGTCATACCTGTCAGACATGTCATACCATGTCATGTCATGTCGAGTCATGTCATATATTATAATGACAGACAGTCGTCAGTACGGTCGACTATGACTGTACATGTCGTCAGATGATAAGTCACATCATCTGTCATTATTCAAGGAAAGACTTGAATGACACCTGTCATCGAGAGTTCGTATGTCGAACTCGAAGATGGCAAAGCAAGATACATCTTGAAGTAACAAACAAGACATCATCTTCGCTTCAAGCATGTGCGGAACAAGCATGCGCAGTATTATGGGGCGAACGTATTATTCGTTCAGACGATACTGGTCGTTCAACCAATGTCTCGGGTTCACAACCCAATGGCGGTACCATCTATGCGATGGGAGACATTTGGTATTTAGATGAGCTAGCGTTGTGCTAGAAGCAGCATCTTCTCACAGAAGCCTGCACTCATCCCCGCTATTATCTTACGCGTGTGTTACCGTCCCATAACACAGCGTTTACTATTATTTTATATGATATACTGAGGGCTCGCTTATCCAGCCCTAATAGATGGTATTCTCAACTCGTCAAGGCACGAGAACGAGAACTCAAGTGAGTGCAGCGTTAGATATCGTATATATTGTATTGTTCGCAGGTTGCAGGTTCGCGCATACAAGCGACGGCGCTCGCAGTTATACTGAATATCTGCAAACCGAATAATAATATACGCTCGAATATCGACGGCATACGGATTGCGCGAGGATTTATCATCGCGAACATATTCGCAGCTGACAGCATTCGCAGAGAAATCGTCTTAATACTATAAGCGACAAGGTGTGCGCACAGTGTACGGATCGTATACATATGATGTCAAAATTCGCAGGATTGTCACGGTATGCGAGATGCAAATGCGCTAACGAAAAATGACCGTCAGTACGTATGATTCACATCAACTGCGATTGGACGTACGAAATTTCGTTAAACAGCGCGATCGCATTCATTTATGCGACAATACACCGGCGACAATGAGATACTTTGTGAAATAATTGGCAACATCGATTTTCGCAAATGATCTGCTTGAACCGTATACAATAATCCGCTCGTACGATGATTTTTAGCTCGTCGGCGCGATGTGCACCTGTCATGATTTCATCGGATGCAATAAACGCACGATTTTAGGGCGCATGATTCCTGATGCATCTACATGCAGCGAGATATACACATGTCTACAATGTCCGCCGTCCGTACATACGCCATGTTACGCACGTCAATATCCTCTGCACAACATTTGTATACTCGCAGGGATATTTTGGATGGACGCATGATGGACACATGATTACTATACTGCAGCATTTCACACCATATATTGATGACTGCAGAAATATTTCAAACCGTCAGCATTTGTATGCTTATTTGCAATATAGTGTGCAAGAGATGTGTATACTGAGCTTGCAATGATTGCATTACACACCAACATGCAGCACATGAGTATATGCAGCACACACCAACATGCAGCACATGAGTACATGCAGCATTACATCATGTATACATTCTATACTGAGTGACTGCAATATTGTAAACTATGCATGCATCGTCACCAAAGCAGCTTGATCACGATATCAGCTGTAGTATAAATACCAGTTTGATCACGTTAGCAACTGGAACATTAGCATCATCCTGCAATATACTGAACATTACACAAGCACATTGCAGTGCATGCTAGATTATATTAGAACTCATGTTAGCATAAGGTGCCTGAAAGTAGTCTTAACATCATAATTAGCTCGTTATGTCCCGGTGGAGCCGAGATGCTCTTCGGATCACATACCGTTCTATGATGGATTACTGGATGGAATACTCACCAGAGCTACATGTAAAATCAACCAGCAACTCATTATTGTGAATGAGATTAAACAGGATTACAATAACTCCTAACCTGATATATATCATGCTAGATTCATTCAGTACATGGTATGCTGATCACCATCCTGCATGATAAACTATCTGGAATATTGTAATACCAGAAGTTATCTTCCTGTAAGTGTGTAAAGTGAACACACACACACACTGGCAAAAGTACTAATCAATAAGTACTACACATTTGCACACACATTGGCATTACTGTATGTGATGATATTCACTGATTCAAAGTGAATTGATCAACTATAATGTATATTATGTGCATGATAATATGGATACCATTCCACAAACACATGTGCGTGTGGAATGTGTTCGGGGGTGCTCTCTAAGAGCTTCTAAGTCTACTTAACAATACAGGGAACCTAGTTCAAGCCTGCAAGAGATATGTATGGCTGTAAGCAAGATACATATAAGTGAATCGGATCTTTCTTAAATGTCGGAGTTACAAAAGCCAGGTGTGGCTGTTCAGTAACAAATTCAAAACTGTTTCATTCAGCCTGTTCGGCTGCTTTATGCCATGGTTTCCGATCTCGACTTTCGAACTTCACTCGATGTCGACTCCTGTCAGTTCCCATCATACTTCATGAGAACTCGAACAGTCACATCATAGAATCTGCCGACTAGCCCAGTTATATCATCACTGTATTCCGAGCCACTCCATATCACTCTGAATAATTATAACTGTGCTGACTTGGCAATATTGGAGGCCATACCAGCTTTCCCTCCAATTTCTCTGACTGCTGGTTTTCCCACCAAAACTCACTTTCGGGTCAGGTATTTCTGTCAGTCATTTCTGTCAGACCCCCTTGTCATCTGGTCACATAAATGCCTGTCACTGATGACTGTCATCGTACCCGTCACTCGTAGCTCTGACGCGCCATCATACTGTCTCGTGACTTACCCTAGCACAACTCTCCCCCCCTTTTAGGCGCGCGCTTACGTCCTCGCTAGCGTTAGAGTTCGCCTGTATTTACATTGTCTGGGGATCAACAAACATGCACAGTGATGCTGGCTTCTAAGCCTCGGGTTCTTGGGTCCCGTGCCCCTCAGTCCTCGGGTCTGAGTCCCCCTGGCTTCTAAGCCTCGGGTTCTTGGGTCCCGTGCCCCTCAGTCCTTGGGTCTGAGTCCCCTTCCGCGCTGGAGGTTTCCCTAGGTTCCGTCCCCGAATTACGCTGCCAACGCTTAAACGGTTCTGTCGCCCTGGTACTTTTCTCGCTTTGCGGGTCTTGCGCTGCTTTGCGCCCTGAGGGTTTTAGACCCCAGTATCTTGTTCCTGCATCGAGATCTCATCCGTCTGCGCTGTCAGGGTGGCGATGAGGTCCATGATAGCTGCTGCACTTTCCTCGCTCATGCGCTTGCCCAACTTCAGTCCACAGAACAGATGGTGCAATAAGGTGCGGGGAATCGCGTATACTGCTTGCGCTGACCCCATGCCTCGTGTTCTGGACGCTGAAACTCCTTCTTGCGATGTGTTCTCGTGCTTTCCCAGCACAGCTCTCGCGGGACATGGCGTTGCTTGAGTACACTGCAGCAGGGGTACGGGTAGCACGGCGTTCGTCCAGATATGTGTAGGTTTCATGTAAGGTGTCCCATACCTACAGTAGGAGACGGGGTGAGGATCGGGTAACCCCTTCATCACAGGTCGCGTGTGCAGCCCTCGCAGTGCATCCCCAGCTGGGTTCTCAATGAAGTAGTATGCTGGATCGTAGTACTCGATGATCTGCCGGGTACGTTTCACTCGTCGATCAGCCAGTTCCAGATCTGGTACTCCTATAGTCTTGGCCTTGCTGTACTCCTTACATGGTGGGCTCGCCCAGATCACGTCGAAGTGGTGTCGGGGGTACAGCTTGTAGTTCCAGTGGAGAATGTCCTCAGTGCATGTTGCTTGCCACTTGGGAAGAATATCCACTGTCACCACTTCGCAGCCGTCGAACTGTCGTTGGAACTGTTGCTCCACAGATCCAGTCCCACAGAAGAGGACGAGGATTCTCACAGGGTGTTGCACTGTTGTGAGATGTGGCTGGTACACCTGACTGGCACCCTTACTGTAAACCTTCGGAGTGGGGGCTCTCATTGCCATGAGCTGAGCCCTCTGCTCCTGCTGCTGGCCGTGCGTCTCCCTACGCCTCTTTTCTGGAGCCCTCCTCTGCTTCTCCTCATCAGCCTCAAAGGCTCTCAGAGGTTCCAGCCTGCCTCCCTTGCCCTCCAGGTCTTCTCGAGTCCGCCACTGGCTGTGACTGTGTGGTAATCCCTTCCACTTAGTCAACCACTCCTGTACTGACCCGCCAGTTTTCCCGCCTAGCTTTCTGAAGCGCGTGCGAATGATGCGCTCCACCTCGCGCTCCTTCTGCCCTTCTACCATTACTGGCGGTGGTGCCATCTCCTCCCGTCTGCTAACAAAGTGATCTGCGCCTGACTGTACTGGGCTGAGCCTGTCTGCAGTGAAAGTGTCATGTACCTTCCAGTGCACAGGCAGCTCCAGTCTGTAGGCTGACGGGGCTCCTCGGTCCTGTACTGGCAGTTCTTGCTGTCGATCACTGTATAGACACTCTACTACTCGCAGAGGTCCGTGCCGCAACTTGCGCAACTTGGGTTTCAAGCCCCTGTCACCGGGCAGCGTCAGGTGCTGTCCATCCACCCACACCTGATCATTCACCTTGTACTGTTGGAGACGGTGCCGTGCATCGAACTGCTCTATCATACGCTGCTGAGCTAGTTGCAAACCTTCTCGTGCCGCCTGCAGCTGCTGCGCGAACTGCTTGGCCAGCTGGTGAGCGGTACCCTGCTTGTCCGCTGCTGTGCGACCTCCCTTCCTCCTCTTTGCGCCTCCCTCCAGAGCTGCATCCATGAAGAGGTCCAACTGAGTCGCTGGCGCATGTCCATACACCAGTTCGAACGGTGAGAACCCTGTCACTGCCGACTTGGAGTCGTTGATGGCGTACTCCACTGGAGCCACCCACAGGTCCCAATCCTCCTGGTTCTCTGCCACGTAGCAACGCAGCATGCGCTCCACAGTGTGGTTACTGCGCTCCGCCTGGCCATCACTCTGCGGGTGATAAGGGGTGGTGCTGGCTACCTTCACGCCCATCAGTCGCATGAACTCCTGGGTCAGAGCATCTCGAAAGCGCGGGTCCCGGTCGCACACAATCTTCATTGGGGCTCCGTGCAGTCGCCACACCGCATCCATGAACATTCTGGTCACCACCTCCGCTGAGCTATCATTGTACGCCATTGGGACCACGTGCACCATCTTACTCAGTTTACAAGTAAAGGTGGCGAAGGCGTTCACACCTCTCTCTGTCGTGGGGAGCCCAGTAACAAAGTCTATACTCACCACTTCCCACAATCGACTAGGCACAGAGTGAGGCTGTAACAGGCCTGCTGGGTATCCCTGGCGCGGCTGGGTTTAAGTGGGTTTGCTGGCAGGTTACACACGTCTTCACCCATTCAGCTACGTCCAGATCCATACGCGGCCACCAGAATCGTCGCCTGACTCTGTCCAGGGTCTTGTCCCTCCCTGTGTGGCCAGCTGCAGGTGCTTCATGAGCCTCCCTCAAGACCAGCTCTCTCAGAGGGGAGTCGGGAGCTAAGACCACCTGATAGCGCCCTTCCGCCACTCTCCAGATGATGTTACTCACCAGTCGAAAATGCTCGGTGCGGTGATGTTGAGTGGCCAGTAGTTCCTGCTTCAGAGCTGAAAGGTACTCACTGCGCCTGTGCTCTGCTCGTAAGGCACGCAGAAACATGCCTGGTTCCACCACTCCTGCCTGGTCCCTGATCTTGGCTGCTGCGCCCTTGAGAGTTACCGCTGGTGATGCTGAGGGTCTCTCCCTTGGGGCTGTGATCTCTTCAAAGTGCTTCCGCTGCGGCTTAGCCAACACTACCAAGACGGGCCATGGAATGGGCAACTCTTGCAGGGCTGTACGGTGTCCCCTTTCTTCGCCAGGAGAGACGAACATCCGGTTGGGCTCCCCTTGCTCGTTCACTCGGGGTATGGTCTCTGCAATTTCCATTCCGTACTCTCGCAGCAGGGGCCGCCAGTCAGCCTGCGGGAAGTCAGGCAACAGGAACAGCGCGGCTGTGCTCTGGGGAGCGTGTCGGGCCTCTGAAGCATAGTGTCTTAGGATGTCAGCAATGCTCACCTTGGAATCCGAGAAGGGTGGGTTACACCACACCACGCGACCCCTCCACTGTTCCTTCAGACAATCTGTCCAGAACGTGTCCACCTGCCGGTTCTGCCCCATGAGGTCGCAGCATGCGTCCACCTGGAACCGTCCACCCAACACTTTCGCGTACTTGGCTTGCAATCGACTAAACTCGGACGGAATCAGCTTCCAGTCCTGATTGTCTACCAGGGGTTCCCCAGGTTGCATCCTTGGTGAGGGCTGCTGCTGTACCGCTGCTGGCTGCTGCTTCTCTGCTGGTCGCTGCTCACTCTGGGCTCGTGTCTGGACTCCTGCCATTGCTGGTAGCGCGGCCATCCTCTCCACTGTGACCATAGCGTCCAGCCATAAGTCCGGTGTTTCTGCCCACCAGAGACCGTTCAGCTGAGTTAGCTTACCGGTTACTTTGGGCTCACTGACCGGTGGGTACTCACCTTCCTCCTCGTCCGACGAGCTGAGCTCTAAGTCCAGGGGTGAAGTGGGGTCTTCCTCTTCTGCAACCTTCAGGCCAGCCACCATGTCTTCTGATTTCCCCTTGGCTCCCGCAGCTCTTCTACCCTCCTCTGCAGACACCGGCTGGTCAGTGCTCGGATCCACATAGCCAGCCTCCTTCAGCCCCTCGCGCGCCGTCGCCTGCACGTAGTCCGGTCGCCGTGAGGCAGCGTCCGGTACCACCAGTGTGCGTCCAGGCACGTGCTCCATGGCGTGCACTCCTACCTCCACCAGGTCTTCGTACCACCTAGCCTGGCGTCGGCTGAGCTCCCGTCCAGGTGCGAATAACCACTTTAGAGGAGCATGATCCCCCATTAACCTGAACTCCGTGAATATCAGGTAATGTCTCCAAGTCTGCGTAGTGCAGTGGTGGATGGCGGCTAGCTCACGCTCACCTGCGTGGTAGTTCTGCTCAGCAGACGAGAACTGCTTACTCTCGAAGGCTATGGGTTGCAGGCCCTTGCCTAGATCCTGCATCAGCACGCCAGCTAAAGCCACTGCACTCGCATCAGTCTGCACAACAAAGGGGCTGGTGCCGCGATGCGCTGCTTCCTGATCGGGCAAGATCAAGGTCGGTGCCGTGGTGAGAGCGGTCTTGAGGCGTTCAAAGGCGTGTTCCTGCTCTGGTCCCCATTCCCATGGCACTAGGTTCTTGGTCAGCTTGGTCAAAGGGTGCGCTAAGTCAGCGAAACCCTGTATGTACCGTCGATAGAACCCAGCCAAGCCCAAGAACTGTCGCACGTGCTTCACCGTCTCGAGTCGCGGCCAGTCCCGTATGGAAGCTATCTTGTCTTGCTGAGGTCGGCAACCTGTGCGGTCAATGACGTGTCCCAGAAAACGTACTGAGCGTTTGAAACAACGTAACTTGGACTCCTTCAACTTGACCTTATTCTGTCGGCATACCTCCAAAACCTGCCGCAGATGGTCCAGGTGCTCCTCGGGGTTGCGAGAGAAGATCATGATGTCATCCACAAAGACTCTGACGAACGGCAGGTGGCCCAAGTATTTCTGCATCATTCGCTGCCAGCACGAAGGGCTATTGGACAGCCCCATATGCATGACCAACCACTCATAAGCTCCAAACGGCGTGGTCATGGCCGTCTTCTCGATCGCGTCCTCCTCCATGGGCACCAGAATCCCCACAGAGCGTCCGCGGTAGAGAAGATAGTCGCTCCCTGCAGGTCATCGATGAGAGACTGTACGTCAGGGAGAGGGTAACGGTCCTTCACAGTGATCTCGTTGATCTGGCGATAGTCGATCACCAGTCGCAGTTCCTTGGGGTTGGAGGGTTTGGGCACCATCAACACTGGACTGCCCCAGGGTGAGGATGAAGGACGGATGTATCCCTTCGCCAAAAGCTCGTCCAGTTGCCCACGAAGTTGCCGCAACTCCTCCATAGACAGCTTGTAGCACCGCTTATGCCTCGCCCCATCTCGGTACTCCGGGTCCACGCGCAGCGGGGACTTGTGCTCGCGGTCCACAACGCCCTCAGGAAGCTCCATGCCCACCACGTCCTGGTACCGCTGCTTCAGCTTCACCAGCTCGTCCAGGATCCATTGTGGTACCTCTGCGTCCTCCTCATCCGGCTTGGCCTCCTTGGTCTCACCTTTGCTGTGCTCATCACTAGGTGTCGCCGCAGCAGCTGGTGCCTCTTTCCTGAAACAGCTATACCCATCTTTGCCTTGCCCTGTCTCAGCTTCTATAGGTGCTGCCAGTACTGGCTCGCTAACTCTGCGCGATCTCCTGTGGTTCACCCCTCTGCTCCTCCGTTGCTCCTGCTGCAGACGCAGTGCCTGCCCTGTTTTCCACAAACAGTAAGCCTCCTCTTCCCACTCAGGTTCCAATTCCTCCGCGTGATGCTGTGCAGCCTGCTCCCTGCGCTCTCGTGGAAGCATCTGGAACGCCTCCCATCTGGCCCTCGTGGGGTAAGGTCCCCAATCTCGCACAGCGGGTTGCGCTGATGTGGGGCACGTCACCGGTCGCAGAGCACACACCTGCTCCTGTGCCCAGTCCTCCTGCTCCGTTGCATCTTGTTCAGATTCAGACGAGCTGCTGTCGGAGATTAGGGTGGCTACGCTTGCTACTGTACTGTCGCTGTCGCAGCCTTCCTCGTCAGAGGTAACTTCCCCCCCCCTCGGCCTAGCGTTGTCACCCTCTGCCTCCGATGATGATGATGAAGATGACTCTGATAAGGCTGCAGAGGCCTCTAAAGGAGAGTTGGGGTCGTCGGTGGCCTCCATTTTAAATGTGCCATCTGGAGCCAGATACGTCAGGTACGCCTCCTCGCCGCTATTCTTCAAGGCTCGCAGGTCCTTCCTGGCTTGCTTAGTACTGATAAGCTGTGCCTCTACCAGTCCCATGGCCTGCTCAGACCCTGTAGATGACGACCCAGGGTTGCAACCCGCGATGACTACTTTCTGCGACCCATGTCCGAACTTCACGCTACCATACTGGGCGTAGTCAAATGTGACCTTCTTCTGTGCTCGTAGCCAGTCTCCGCCCAGCACTATGTCCACTCCGAGTGCTAATGGCATGACGCGCAGTGTAACCTGTTTGGCATAACTGCCCTTCCGTGTCTCGGCTGTGAGCTTCGGACGGACGCAAGAGTTGGCGTCGTACACGGTGCCATCTGCCACCTGCACCTTCATCGGCGTCTCGTGTTTCTTGGGCTGGAGTTTAAACTTCTTGGCGGCCTCCACAGAAGTGAAGCTAGAAGAAGCTCCAGAGTCCACCAAGACCTTTACTCGTACTCTGCCTACCCAAGCCCAGAAAATCGGCAGAGTGGGTCCCTTCGCGTCCATAGATAGCAGCTAGTACATCTGCATCCAACCATTCTCCCCAGCGTCCAGACCCTGCGTCCACCCCTATCTCTGGTCTGATGCTGGCCAGTTTGTGCAGTCCTGGCTCCTTCTCAGGCGGATTCAGCTCCTCATCTGAATTGTCTTCCGGCAGATGGTACGTGCCGGCCTCTGCTATCTTGGCTTGCCAACGAGCCTGCCTGGTGACCTGATCTTCTGGTTCTGAATCACCAGGCCATGGCGCAGGTCGAGCTGCCTCTGCTTCCTGATGCGCCCGGGTGATCTTCCTCAGCTGGTCAACACGCTCCCGAATCTGCGCCAATGCACTTCTGACTCTGTGCCCGTGCACTTCCACTTCCTTCCTTCTGCGCGTCACTGTCTGTGCTGCTTTCCAGGCTGCTGACAGGTGTCCGTCGCGTAACCGTTGCTGGGCGTGTGATAGCACTGGCTGCTTAGCGCGATCCGGTTGTCGGCGCAGAGCTCTCCCGACCAGCTGGCGCGGGGCTGCTTCCTCTCTAAAGCGCACTCTTCTGACTCCTGGGGGCTGCAACGCGCGCTGGTACACCCCTTTTGAGCTAGGGGCTCCTTGACTCCCTTTGCCGAACAGAGGAAATCTGATCTGAACCTCTGTTGGTTGGGATGCTTGTGCCGGCGCAGCGTTTGGCTCAGTTCTCCCTGGTGCTACCACTGTGATTGGCCGTGACCTCTTCAGCCAGCGTAATGCTCGCCTCATCTTCTCCACCGCTCGCTGCGCTGGTCCTGGTCCGTGCCTCATCCGATGATCCTCTCTGAAGTGAGTGATCCATCGGTAGGTCTGACTCTGCCTGCCTCTCTCTGGTTCTCTTCCAGAGTCGGCCTCCCTCCTGATGGCCATGGCGAGGTGCGGAGTACTTACCTCGCGGGCCTGGGGGCCTATCCGCGTTGTCCGGGAGAGGCACCGGCCCCCGTCGACTCTCCCTCGGCAAAATCCATGTGCTCCGGGGCTACCAGTGCCAGCTGCTGCTCCACTATCCCGCCAGATCCAGTATCCATTCCCGCGTTCTTGAAGGTCTCGAAGGCCTCCTCCCAGATACATTTGACCCAGGCTGCTTTCTGCTGGGGCTGGTGTTGATGTGGGCAGTCGCGAGCCAGGTGCTCCTTGGACTTGCATTTTCGACAGCCAGATTAGACTGACGATCCTGGCAGCTGCCGGCCTTCCACTTCCGTTGGAGTAGTGGTCGTGGGCATGGCGTAGCATTGTTCCTTGGGAGATGCTTCTTCCTCCCAGAATTCTGCCAAAGGAGCTACAGGGAAGGCAGGGGGATTGATCGCGGGCAGTCTTCAGATGCGCAGGATCCTTGCGTTCCTCCATCGTAGCTTGCTCCACATATCTGCGCAGTAGCTCTGCCTCCCATCCAACCTTCCCGGAGCTCTGGTTGAAATCCACCTTTCCAACCAATTCCTTGTGGACTCTGGCATGCAGTTCTGGTGTCAGTCCACTTAGGAATATACCCGGTAGTGCCGCTCTACTTACTGGTCGCGTCACCCCATGGTTATGCAGCATTTCCAACATGTCGAAGGACTCCATGAGAGAGTGATGGAAGGTGGCGGCGTTTCTTCCAGCGTTCTTGCGAGAGGCTTGACGAGCTCGCGACAGCATATTGGGTAAGATACTCAGGTGAGCGTCAGTAACACACGCTCGCGCAAGCGTGGCCACTAAGTCGTCCGGACTCTGCATCTGGTTGGCCAACACTTTCTGAGTTAGAACTCCTTGCGCTGACCCCTCCACCCGGTCCCTGATGATCAGTCGTAGTTCTTCTGGCACGGTGGTGATGGTGGCCCCTTCCTGATCTCCATCGTCGCAGGACTTCTTCTTCGTCAACGCCCTCTTCACCAGTGCCTCCTTGAAGTGATCTTGCAGTTCTCTCATAAACTTCTTCAGGGGAGCTAACAGATGTCCAGATGGTCTGTCCCCGCTGGGGCTATCCGTAGGGCATGTGTACGTGGTGATGCGGTCCCGTAGTTTCCGTAGAGAAAGCAACAATCTGTCCTCAGCTTCCAACTCCTTCAGCTTGGTGTAGTCTGCCCGCTGTTGATCCCTCTCTGTCTGCTCCTGCTCGACTGGTCTTCGGGGCGGTGGACAGTTCGGAGGTTCTTCTTCAGGTTCCTCTGGTGGAGGTGGAGGCTGGGACTGTCGAGGAGGTTGTGACTGTGGTAAAGTGACACTGGGAGTTGGGATGTTGGGCAGTTGGGCCAATGCACCAGACCAGGGCGGCTGAGTACAATTCTGACAGAGTGGAACTTGCTCACACGCTCTGTTGGGTCCCAGCATGACGTCCCATACTAACCCAGAGGCGACCTTAACCCCTCCAGCTGGTGACAACAACAGTCTACCGCATCTGCTGCAATCCGTGCCGCTCTGAACAGCCTGATCCCGTCTGGGTCCTACCAGCTGCATCACCGGGCTGATCAGTGACTCCCGAGCTCTGTGGTTCTGAGCGTGCCCATAGCTAATCGCTAAAGTGGAGTACTGTTTGGCTATGGCCACGGCTGTCTGAGCATCAGCATCGTGGCGCCTCACGTAGTCCCTGATACCCTGTTCTACAGTGATGGGTACCAGTGGGTCTCTCCACTCTTCCAGGGCTTCGTGGCTTGGTGGGGCTGCCTTAGCCGATGACGCTGAGCCTGATGCTTCATCATTGCCAGACTTGGACGGGGATCCTCCGGACTCAGATCGGGTGGTTATGGCTAAACGCCACGCCTCGTCGGGACTCAGTGAGGGATGCCGAGCCTTAGTCCAGTCATACCAGACCCACTCCGACTCTTCAGGTGAGGGGACTACTGCACAGATGGCCTCCTTTCCCTTCAGAACCTCCCTCTGGGTTGCTATCAAAGCTTCCCAGCCCTCCTCTTCCCAACTCACCACTTCACCTCGAGCTGCTGCCAGAGCGACGGCCTTCTGGCGCTCTTCTGGGAGGCACTCAAAAGCCTGGTCCCGCAGAGCCTTGTCTTTGAACAAAGTTCTGACAGCCATCCCTTCTGTCAGCTCAGGCTCCAGAGCTGATACTCGAGGGGCAGGCTCCTCATCTACAGCCTTCCCTTTTGCTGCCTTGACTGCCCTCTTCTTGGCTAACTGCTTCTTCCGCCTCCGTTGCCGCCTGCTGCTGCCGCTGCTGCTACCTCTGCCTCTACGCCTGCTGCTGCCGCGGCTGCCTCGCTCCGGGGAAACTGTAGAATCGCTGGAGTCACTGGGCCCACTGCTGTCGCTGCTGGGAGGGAAACGAGGAATTGGTGAGAAGCCCGGGGGATATGCCAATCCGCATCTGGGTATTTCTTCCCACTGCGGCACGGATGGTTGCCTCTGGGCCTCTGCTGGAGCCGCTGAGAGTGCTGTGAAGCGATCCGAGAGAGCTGAGAAGGTGTTGCGGGTGGGGGTCGCTCCTCTTTCCTTAACACGTGCTCTGCCAAAGTTCACTCCTGCGAAGAGTTTCCTTGGCAGCCCTTCCTGGTGTAACAAAGTCCCGTGTTTAAGGGCACGCCTGTATTCCCTTTCTGTCACTCCGGCCTGTAGCACAGCCAACTCCTGCGGGGAGGCCGGATGCCAAATGATCTTCCCGCTCCGGGTGCGTGGTTCATTATAGAACCATTGCGTGAGGGTCTTCTTCTCCTCAGCTGACAGAGCAACTATCTGCAACCTCACGGGGGCTGAAGCCTGCGATTCCGCGCTGTCCCCACTGTGGTCGCTCCACGCAGTGCTGGTTCCCTCTATCCATCTGATCACCCGGACCTTCTGGTCCTTCCCGCACTTGCTGTACGCACGGTCCAGAGCTATTTGCTCTGGCGACCGGAAATCCTTCCTTCGGTCTGGCGATCTCTGCCTGTCCCCTTGAGGAACTGAGGGTTGTCCAGCTGGCTGAGCCTGCCGAGCTGGCTGAGCTGGAAGCTCTGATGCCTGGAGACGGGCTGACTCTCTCAAAGCTCTGACAGACCGTGCTCCTTCCTTC
>LGRX02006055.1:0-27218 GCA_001247695.2 Cymbomonas tetramitiformis
AGTCACTAATTTGCCACATTTTGAATGTTCCAAAAAATCCGTTTTGAAAAATTTGAGTGTGGAGGTTTGAAATGCGTTCGTCATGGATATATGGGATGGATATAGGCCAAACCAACGTTCAAATAAATTAATATAGGACCTATATATACCACCTTTCATTGGTTAGACACCACAAATCACGGGAGATGGCCAATTAAATTATCGGAACAATGGTCCTCGTGGTAGGACCAAATCGTCGATTTGGTCCTACCACAAGGACTGCGGGGCAGTAGCCAAACAGGCCTGCTAGCGTCGGAACCCTCCTCTGGGTCCGAGGATAGTGAGGTCAGCGTGCGCCCCAGCACAACGGTGCCGGACGGAGCAGGGGAGTCGGAGGAGCCGGGGTTGGTTTCGGACAGCTCCGATTCCGGCTACAGTGACGTGGACGGGGCGTGTCATTTGCGGAAGGTAGGGGCGGTGGTCGAGGATATTAGGCCGAAGGGATTTGCGAGTACGGTTGACGAGGCCGGGGATCATCCTGACCCTCTCAGCGTTTTCGCTAGCAAGCAGGAGGCGAACGGGGCGTTTGCATTGCTTCCGCCAGCGGTGCGTAGACAGGCGATAGAGGATCACGCAGCCGGGAAGCCACCCACCTGGCACGCTCAGGCGGCCGCGGCGCTCCAGCAGGGCCGAGGTCTGGTCGCGGAGCGTCGACCCCGAGCACGGCGTAAGCGAGTGCGTTGGCGTGACCAGGTCGCAGCAGTCGGTCAGCCTGGTGCTAAAGGTGGTCCCTCCACTGAGCAGCCGCCGGGACCAAAAGTCCCCACCGTTCCGAGCCCTCAGGAGCAGAAGTCGAGAGCCCCGGCACCAGTCGTTCCGCCAGTCACTACCCCGCCGCCAGCTCCACGGACCACAGACCAGCCGGCACCAGTCGTCCCGCCAGTCACTACCCTGCCGCCAGCTCCACGGACCACAGATCAGGCCTCCCCGGAACCGCCGGAGGACGAAATAGACGAGACAGTGTCGCCAGAGATCTGGCAGCAGCTTAGGGACCTGGAAAAGGAATTCGCGGATGTCATTTGCACAGAGCTGCCGGACTCGGTCCAGTCAAGGGAGTACAAGGCCGGCATCCGGCTCCGGCCAGATTGGAACGGGAACCCCTTGCACCGGCGAGGATACAAGTTGTCGTAGGAGGAGTTGCGGCAACTCCGGCAACAGCTAGACGAACTCTTAGCCAAAGGGTACATACGACCCTCAGCCTCTCCGTGGGGCTGTCCCGTGTTGATGGTCCCCAAGCCAAGTAACCCCAAGGAGCTGCGTCTAGTCATCGACTACAGACAGATCAATGAGATCACGATCAAAGATAAGTACCCCCTTCCGGATGTGCAGAGTCTCTTAGATGACCTACAAGGGGCTACCGTCTTCTCTACGATGGATGCCCTTTGTTGGGGATTTTGGCAGGTCCCTATGGGAGCGGATGACGTGGAGAAGACTGCAATGACTACGCACTTTGGAGCGTACGAGTGGTTGGTCATGCCTATGGGATTGTCAAACTCCCCAAGCACCTGGCAAAGGATGATGACCCAGTATCTCGGGCACCTACCCTTTTGCAGGGTGTTTGTAGATGACATCATGATTTTCTCAGCTGAGGTTCCGGGTAAGAGCGCCCACGAGGTACATCTCGACCACCTCCGCCAGGTCTTAGAAGTGTGTCGAAAGAATTCCGTCTATCTTAAGAAGTCAAAAGTCAAACTGCGCAAACGAGCAGTCCGGTTCCTAGGGCACGTGGTGGATCGGGATGGATAGCGCCCACAGCAGGATAAGGTCGCGTCGGTGCGCGACTGGCCAGACCTAGAGACTGTCACACACGTGCGACAGTTCCTGGGCACGTGTGGCTTCTACCGAAGGTACATCCAGACCTCGCGTACCCGCTGACCCGCCTCACCAAATCCGGCGTGGAATGAACCTGGGGCGAGAATGAAAAAGCAGCATTTAAACAGCTGAAAACTGCTTTGATTTCTTCCCCAGCCTTGGCCCTGCCCGATCAAAAGGGCGCCGCAGACGGCTCCAGACCCTTCTTCGTGCAGACAGATGCCAGTGGAGTATCACTAGGGGGTGTACTCATGCAGGATCAGGAACGAGGCTTGCAGCCCTTGGCCTTCGAAAGCCGGCAGTTCTCCAGCGCAGAGCAGAACTATCACGCTGGGGAACGAGAGCTTTGTGCCATCCATCATTGTACCACAGTCACCTGGAGACATTATCTGATTTTTACATCATTTAAGCTCATGGGGGACCATAATAAACCCCTCCAGTGGCTTTTCGCCCCATCCAGCTAGGGAGCTCAGCCGACGTCAAGCTCGCTGGTACGAGGACTTGGTAGAGGTAGGAGTCCATCAGATGGAGCACGTGCCAGGACGCTGCTTCTTAATTTTGCCAAAAACACCCCCTGCACAAGCCCGTATGAATATCGGGGACCATTTTTCAGCAAGGCCCGGTATCGGACTTATTCGGAGGTATCGATATTTTTCGATAAGTCAAGATTTGTTCTCGACAGATACCGATAACCAGCTGGGAATTATCGACAGATAACGATGAACCAACACAGATTATCGACAGATAACGATAAATTAAAACTCAACATCGGCAAATATGATATATCTATTATTCAAGCTGTTATCACGATATATCACCCGATATATCGATATGATATCGGGGGGTTATACAGTTTAAAGCCGTATTTGCACTTTACAGGGTGTTCATGGAAGCCATGAGGGAATGTTCCAAGGTAACCTCCTTTAAGCTCTTTCACAGGTTGCTATGCATCCTACCACATGCACTAAAACACCTTTCTACACCCGCCGCGAGCTAGCAGGCACCCCCCAAATCTGGCGCACCATCTTCCTTATGTTGATATGCAATTGGCTCCCAGGTGTCAGCTGAGTCGTCTAGTCCCTCCCAGCTGACAAGCCACTGTAATTTGCCGTAGGAGGTCCTCTCGTCCTTCATCTCTCGCACTACGTATTCTACGTTGTCGCTGCCGTTAATGTCAAATGGTGTTTTTTGGGTACGCTTGACCTTCCCCTTACCCTGCGCGACAAGGGTGCATCCGACGAGGCTTTTTCGTTTGTTTCGCCCCATTTTCGATTGTGTGCGCAGAATAGTGTCGAGCGGTGTGGGATGGAGCTGAAATGTATATTCAAAATAATGAGAAGTCTGAGAGGTAGGTTTCATTCAGAAGTTCAAATCGGTGTACATCGATCCTTGGACTTTGGATGTTGGTTGGACCGGCGAAAATTTCGCGTTATCGATAAGATATCGGGCAAATACATAAAAATCGGTATCGATAGATAACGATAATCCTGGGATTCACATCGACAGATGACAGATAACCCACTTGGTAGTATCGACAGATAACAATTCGCGATATCTAAAAAACACGTATCGACAGATACCGATAAGTCCGATATATCGATATATCGGGATATCGGGGTTATCGATACCGGGCCTTGTTTTTCAGATGTTTCAGACATTTCAGACGTTTCCGATCAGATCAAACGTTTCAGATCTGAATTCAGATCTGAAATCATCTGATTGCCAACCTTGAATAGCATAGTCGCAATGATCTTCGACTCACTTATAAGCGCATATGATTAGTCGTTTCCAACTAAGGAAGTAAGGATTCTAAGATCGTTTCGACCAAGCCAAGGGAGACATGTGATCATGTCCCGTCGTCCCTTGCCATGGTCATATTATCGATATCTGCGATATATTGCGATATCGGGATTCGGCTACGGCGCGTATCGATATGACGCGAAAAATCCGATATCGATAAATCGATATCAAAAACCCCAAACCACTATCGATCGATATGATAAGTACCCAAAGTGTTATCGATTGATATGAATAACTCTGAAATTGTTATCGATTAATATGATATTTTTCGATAACGCTAAAAATGTTATCGATTGATATGATATTTCCGATATACCGATATATCAGAATATCAAGATATCGATACCGTCCCTTGCTTTAAAGTCAACCGTAGCAAGATCGGACGGCATGGGGTATCGGTCCAACACCGCGCGGTAAAATTCCGGGTCAAGACGGTCGAACAGTTGCTGCTTGCGTGTCGTCTAATCAATCACGCCAATGGAGCGCCCGATTCTCCCGCACCAACCGGTGCTCCGTGGCTAGAAGCGGCCGCGGGTCTACGGGGGGGTACCGTAGGACGGGATGTTCCTCCGGTGTGTTGTCTCACACCGGGGGCACGCACGTAGCACTTCATTTTTGTCGCGAGGTCTTTTTATTTGTCGCACCGTGCGACATAATTGTAATTATATCGTGCGACAGAATTGAGCGTGGCGCTCATGTTTGTCGCACTGCGACAAACATGAGCGCCACGCTCATTTCTGTCGTGAAAATTCACAGAAAATTTCCGAAAATGAAAATAAGCTAGGGGGAACACAAACGAATATTACCGCGATTATGACTTGAAAAACAAAATAACTAAACGAGTAGTACCGCGAGTATTACATAAAACACAGGTGTATTATACGATCACTTGGGGACATTCATATAGCACGAGGCATACAAGAAGTAGCAATAAAGCACGCATTTCAGATGGATAAATCTACAAAAAGAAAAACCGATTACACCCTTAAAAAATATTAGCATAATTACTTACAACGTATTACTACTAGGCTGCTAGTTTCTAATACAAGGATTCAACTACCCGTGGGCGATATGGAAATCTAACCTAGGAAACTAGAGCAAAGTGCACGTTCCAACATCTTCAGAACCGAAACGTTTCCTGCAGCACACGAACAGCGAATCAGTCAGGACGTTGGGGATCGAACTCAATACCGACGGCCAACTGCTGTCCGCATTTCGCCCTCGGGTGGGCGTCTACGTACAAAATAGACGTTTTGAAAACAACAGCGGAACAGTAGGTGGGAAATCTAAAATTCTGAACTTCAATAATCGGCGAAACCTATGTAAACAGATCTGGAAGTCATAGGATGCCGCCAGCAGAGCTGGCGGCACAAAAAGATGCTCGGCGTAAAAAACAAAACCTGCAAATAAAAACGAAACGCTGCTTAGTAAAGATGTTGGGAATCGAACCCAACCCGTCGGGCTGCTGTTCAGGACCCCGCCGGTCTCCAAGCATCCCTTCAACTTAGTAGGGCCAGAGGGAAAGATGCCGCCAGGAACGTTGCTGGCGGCTTCAGAAAAGGAACAACATGAATTATGCACTATGGCCGTTGCTGGCGGCTTCAGAAAAGGCACAACATAAACCTGCAAAAAAACAGAGCGCTGCTCTGGAAGGAAGAATTCCTGTTGGAAATTGAACCCAAACCGCCAGGCGGGATGCAAAGACGCCCGACGGCCTCCAATCATCCCTATATCGCAGGATGGGCTGCTGGTGGGAAGCGGCTCATGTGAGAACATTGCAGGAACGCCCCCCCAGCCGGGTTCCACGCATGCACACGAAAACATGGTCAATATGAAATATCGCTAAAGAAAAGTAGCGCGCAAAAATCATTAATCAAACAAAAACACAAGCCGCTGAGACAGCAGGTAGGCGCAAGATGAGAGCTTGGAGAAAAATGAAAACGTTGCCGACCAGGATCATATCATATCCATTTTTGTCCGGGCCGCGCCGCGTGTCTCCCGATAGGAGTGGTGAGATGATCTTGAATCACGAGATGCGTAAATAATTGGAAATTCCGCATATCTTCGGGGTAAAATATGGAATTGTTACCCGTGTCTCTCGTTGTCGGTTACTAACGATCGATCGAGAGAATCCTGGGTAGGACTCCTGAGATCGGTAGACCTGTTAGAGAAGTGTTGCGACAAATTGATAATTGGAAATTCCGCATATCTTCGTGGTATAATTTTGAATTGTTAAACGTGTCTCTCGCTGTCGGTTACGAACGATCGGTCGAGAGAATCCGGGGTAGGACTGCTGAGATAAACCGTTAGATTAAACGCGGGAGCTTTCGCCCAAGTGCCAAGACGCACACCTCTGGCCTTGGAGCATCGATCGCATTTAGAATTTTGGGTCATAAAAATTACAATTGGTTATTCCGCTTATGACCCATATTCGTGGTATCCCTCAGATGCTATCGTTTCATGATTGGCCGGTAAAGCGCGAGCGCTCGACACAATCCTGGGTCGGACTGCTGTCATCGGCAGGAAACTTTTGGAAAATTTCCAACGTCATAATTTTTGAGGGACAGCTCCTGCGGTGCGGTGTGTACGATGTCACTTTTTTCCAGGAAACCTGTTTCGCTCCTTTAAGGGAAACGAAATGAAAAACAGCATATTTCTGAAAAAGCTGCGAAGCGTCGTTAATATAAACGAATCTTTTTGCGACACGACAAATAAAAAGACCTCGCGACACAATTGAGAGGCTACCGGCACGCACCCTTTAATCAGGTCCAAGAGCGCGCGACGCCCATCCCGCTCCGTGGAGGAGTCCGTGGACTCGAAAAACATCTCCGCCTGCGAGCGAGACTCGATCAGCTCCGCCAGAGTGTCGTAAACGAGCTCGTGCACAGCCTCGATCACGCGCGTGGGGTGCTCGAAGTCAAAGGAGGACACGTCCAGACCAGCAGACATAAATTCAGTCTTGAGGGCCACCACGAGCTTCCCAAGCTTGTCGATGTCCTTGGGGACGGCCTCGAACCGCTTGTTCTTGTCGCCCAACACGGACATCCGGAGCGCCTTACCCCATGCCCGATGCCGATTCTCCTTCCCGAGATCCTGACGTCCATGACCAGCTTGACTTGGTCAATGTAGCGTGCTTCCTGTCCGCCTTGACGGTGTCGTCGTCTGGCTACTACCCAAATGCATGGTCCTCCCACAAGAACCAACGCGCAATTGCTATTTGGTCGGCTCAAATGCACTTTCGCACCCTATACAAGTTTTTCGTATAGTATTTGTGGGTAAAAGTAATATATTTTCATGTCGTCGGGTTGCCCTCCATATCGCCCGAGGGTTGTGTTCAAAGCGCATGCTTCCTGTGTATGTTTTTGCAAGAAACATACACAAAATGTTGGTCCTCCCACAAGGACCATCAAAAACTGAACCCTAGGTGACACCTGGTATACAAGCCAACGGTCCGATAAATTCTTCTCCGATAATATTTCTGACCGTACGGATGGAAGCTCTGCAACAAGAGCTCTTCAGTTCTGCAACAATTTTGAAAATCGGACGGTCGACGGCTTCGAAAATTTCAGTCAAAGTTCGGTCAACGGTCACAGTGATAAGCACCGCCCACTATGGGCTCACAGTGTTAAGGATCAATTCTTGCGCAGGCAAGCTCAGCAATCAAGTAAACATTTGAAGGTATACACGTCACTTGTATATGCATAAGAAGGCATAATATGTCCTTCAAGTGTCTACTTGGGTCCTTAACTACCCTACACACCGGCATCTAGAAGGTTGCGGTAGGGTTATGGCCGTTAGCTAGTATGCGCAAGATGGGCAGCCCATCAAGCGTATGCAACGTGCTTATGTCAATAAATATTCGTTAGTACTATATGATATTATGTCATTATCATATCGTACCTTAGACGCCCTTTCTTGAAGCATCGGGATGGCCGCCGCCGCTCCTCCGGAGAGGGTGTTGCGGTGAGATGGCGGGATGTCAACCACAAGCACATAACCTCACATCACGCTGCAAATTTGTATGCGCGAAGGGAAACGTGCATACAAACCCATTGTGTGTTGCTTAAACGGGATCCAGGGGATCCAACATAGTTATAATGCAATTTTTCCAGCGGGGTTTGAGCAAAAACTCGAACGTACCCTCACTCGAAAATCCCAGAAACCATGAGATGCGAGCCGGAACTTTGCAGGAAACATGAGTATACATTATCATGAACATTTTATTAGAGATATATTGCAACATATGCGACATTTGTTGCAATATATCTCTGCAGCACCCTTCAGAATACGTCTGATGCTGTCCGCTTCGTTGTGCGCATCGGTTTGTTTTGAAAGAAAGTCTACGAAAGGCTTTCTGTCACCAAAAAAAACGGATTTAATTATAGATGACGATCGTCGGCTTGTGCGGAGTACAGTAGATGAGTTCCGCACTAAGTCTTGGAGGCGAATAGCCACCTCCAAATTGCTTTCCTTAAGCAGTCCGCGCTTAGCGCGCGTCGGCATTGGTCTAGAAGCCATAATAGCGATCACCTTACTTAGGCAAGTGGTGCTGACGGGCGCCAAGGTGGGGCAATGGGGCGGTGAAAACGGAAATGGTCGGCTGGAGCGGAGTATCAACGTGAAAATTAGATGGATGCGAAGTCGAAAGGGTAGGCGCGCGCGCAAGCTCCTCCCACAGTAAATTGGCGCCAAGGGTAGCTAAGCCGTAGCGTAGGTCCAAGAACTATAGCCCAATCACCAGCAACATAAATCCCACAGCGAACAGACTATTGGGGATAGGTGAACCAGTATGCATGTTTTTAGACGGTGTTTTTCTGTTACTATTCTCGGTTTATAGACGACGGGTGACCTGCCACGTCATCATAACGCGCAGTATAATGCAGACACGTGGCAGCCACGTAGGTTGCGGTATGCGTTTATGCGGTACGGTATGCCTTCATTATGCGGTTTGCCATTGTGGTTCGAGTGATCATCGAGCAATCAACGGAGAGAGATATCTTTTTTGGATTGGGTGTGTTCATAAACACAAGCCCCGCGTCAAAAAACGCGGCTATACAACTATCATCACACGGGTATTGTTGCATGAACGGTGTATATTCGTTTAATTACAAGTAGAATGTTTGCTAGTGTTAGTAGTGTTACAATATATATATGTCGCAAAAGCCATAAGTCAGCTGGTCGTACAACATATCATAGCGTTACTATTACATTGCAAAGTACGTAAGTTGCTACCAGGCAAGCGATCTCGAATTAGTTCATTCCACGCCTTTCAGACGCCGGAAAGTAATGGTCTACTAATCTATCAGCTCCCAGTATACTCCGTCTTCGTCGTCCATTGCTTCCTCGCACATGAATATTTCGTAAGAACAACGCATACACGCGAAATGTTCGGTATGCTCATTTATCGCAACAAGATGCGAACCAGCATTAAACCATATGCGAACGTTTGCAGGAAGGTCACAATAATCGCATTTCATGACGAGTTTGCCTGAGCGTGGTCAGTTGTTAGTTGCTAGTGTCAAGCTGGGG
Organism: Cymbomonas tetramitiformis; assembly: GCA_001247695.2. NCBI lineage: Eukaryota > Viridiplantae > Chlorophyta > Pyramimonadophyceae > Pyramimonadales > Pyramimonadaceae > Cymbomonas > Cymbomonas tetramitiformis. Next base: position 9,181 of record LGRX02006055.1, read on the forward strand.
TGGCACGATGGTGAGCGTAAGCAGCAAATGAAGGCTAAGTAAGAGGTATTGAGCTTTTATACCTGCTCAACTAAGGCAATCGCAACTGATACAGTACTCGTCGAAAGGTGTCGTTTCGTCATTCTGGTACCAACAGACCAATAGGCGTACAACGTCGACTGGAATAACCATTAATCGCGGAGTCATCCACGCTTCACCCCGTGCATATTCAGCGCGATCGGGATAGCGTTCCGGCTCTACCAATTCAAAAAATAGATAAAACCGAGTTCGTCGGGTAAAGCGCCACATAGCCATTATCAGATCATGCCTGTGAGGCATCGGCGGGCGGCGGACAGGGCGGTTTGCCATCGTTGTCAAAGTCCACTGGTGCAAATTGCATTCGGGGCATGGCATGTGCACCATCACATGGCGATGAATGGCATCTACATCGATACTGGCACGATTCCGATGCACACCAAACCTTAACACTGGAGGCATCACGAGTTTGCAGAGGCGCGTCGCTCACTCTCTGGTAGGAGGTGGCAGGGGTGGCACGAAGGTGAGCGTAAGCAGCAAATGAAGGCTAAGTAAGAGGTATTGAGCTTTTATACCTTAGTCGGAGTCGGAGTCGGACAGCAACTGTGGGACTTCGGTATCCTGCCAGAACTCGCAACCCGCGCCAATCTTGGGCCAACATTTGTCCGCGCCAATCTTATCTTGGCCAATCTTATCTTGGCCAATCTTGTGATTGTTGGTTTCGTCCTATTGGTTTGCGGCATTTACCTTGAGAGGCCCAAGCCCTCCTTGGCAATATTTAAATCGCTTGAGGCCTTTAGGAGGATCATTTTCCATTTCTTCCTGGAAGACACACCGCTTCATCTTTGCATTATCAAGAATGGCGGATACCCATTACGTCCTGTTTGGGATTGTTCTTCCTTACATTCGGAAAATGCGTCAATTGCGTGAGGAATACTTTGTGCAGGCATGGGTCGAAGAACGTTTTTTGTGGGCGTTGGAAGAACAAGTTTTGACGTTTTCGGGCATGTTTGGTGATGTTTGGATGCCTGTAACTTTGGCTCACTATTTCTATGAATTACGTGATCTGCTCGAAGTCGATTGGGGGGATGTTCGTGATTGGGGAAATTTCTTGCAGATATTCCCTACCTCCAACTTTGAAGCCCCATATTACGACGATGAAGGGTTCCATTGGCAAGGACCTGGCATGTCAAACAACTTCAGATTCCGGCTAGACTACATCGATTTCGACGACTTCAAAAAACGATGGCTTCGTGAATATCATTGGGCCTGGTACAACGGCTTTTACAACGAGCATGCAGATCCTCAATGGATCTACCCGTCGCGGTACGAGTTGTCTATGAGGCCTGCCTGCAGTCGATGCCGACGCGTTGATATGGATCTTACCCGTATTGGCGACGGGTACATCTGCACTGACCTTGTCGACTGTCGGCGGATGACTCGTCTTGATTTGAATTGATGGTCGAATCTCAATCGGTGGCTTTAGCCACCACCCATCTATTCTAGAAAACAATTCTTCTCGATGCGGGCAACAAAAATATCATAAGTCACGTGTATGGTACAAGCAATGGTATAAGAACCCCGATCTTCACATTTTTTATAATCATTGTATGTTACATTATTACATTATTACATTATTACATTATTACATTATTACATTATTACATTATTCAAGAACTGTGCTTTGAGAACCGCAATCATGGCAACAAGCCCAGGTGTATAAGCGAGCATAAAATATATTGTCATCTCCATCATAGGTAACTTGATTGCGAAATCAGCCGTTGCACCAGGCCATGATCGCTTGCAACGACACGGAAACTTAGGTCCCATATTATATAGATTTCGCACTTGTCGGGCACATCCGTGTAGACGGTCAGCGATTGTAATTCTTCACGTCTAGTCGAAGGTGTTGTCAGTAAGACCTCGATTGTGCTTCGTAATGCTAGCTACACTTCTATAGGTGACCTCTGTGCCGCATCTGAAAAGGAGAAAGTGGCCGTGGGCTGTCATCAGACGGGTGGCTCTCAGAATGGTAGGAGGTGGCCGGGGTGGCACGATGGTGAGCGAAAGCAAGAAATGAAGGCTGTGTAAGAGGTATTGAGCTTTATGTATACCTTAGTCGGAGTCGGAGGACAGCAACTCTGGGATTTCGGTATCATCGGTATCCTGCCAGAACTCGCAACTCGCGCGGTCGACACATATGTATCGATGTGGGTAAGTCACTCGCATAACAAGTGAATCTGACCTTCCGCAATCAGCGCAACAGGGCCGGTCGTATTCACGATCATAGACGAATTCGTTACCATCAGCGTCATAGTCAAGGTGGTTGCGAAACCAACCGTTGCACCAGGCCCAATGGTGATCATATAACCACCGTCGGTGGAGTTCGTTAAAACTGCGATACAAATTCATACCGGAAATCCAGCTAGTCCGATTAAAGTAGGACGCCTCATTGACTCTCAAGCCGCCGACGTCGTCGTTCACAATTCTCCGAGGATGAAAAAAAAACCGCGCAAGTGTCACAGGAAACACAATGATTTCTGAGGTAAATGTGCCAGGGATATCGGGGCATGTAATGCGTACTCGTGTTTCAAGGGCCCACAGAAATCGTTCTTCTACCCATGCGTGCAAAAAGCATTCCTCGCGGGAACGGCGTCTTTCCCGGATGGCGGGAAGCACAAAACGGAAAAGGACAATGTAGTAGTCTGGCATCTGTGTCCACTACCCACGCTTAGGTACATCGCGATGTACCTAACTATATGTGGACGTTTAACGCCGCGGTGCGCCATATTCTCGACGCGGGGTCGTGTGGCCCATTTCAGCCATTGTCAACATGTCCCTTTTGGTCCTGATGCATTTGGTATATGGTATTTAGCTCAATACGATAGTCTTGACAGGTCATCCATATTGACAATTTCCAGAAAATGTAGATTTTCAAAACTCCGAAAATCTTAGGTACATCCCTTAGGTACATCGCGTTTGATGCATGTGTACGACCGCTAAATTATGAATATCGATACATATTAGTTACAATGGTATTAAACACCCCTTAGGGCAGTTGTGATTTCAGGGGCTTGCACTTAAACACTCAAGCACGCCTTCACTCGACACGCCGTTGTAGGTACCTATAACTGATCCCACAGTATGTGCATGCACGAAAATCGGCATTTCGCCTTAGGGTTTCGCACGTACGAGTGAACGATATTCATCAGGTGGGGTTAGAGGCTTGTATGGAAATTATTTTAACACATGTCATAATAATGAAGACTCTAGTCATTTATAAGCATAATATGCCACTTACTAGTCCGATTATGGCATTATCCGCTGGGCTAATCCACCTGCGCCTACTCGTTCAATATGTGATACTCGTTGAGATGTCAACCTTACGGATACCGCAAGTAAGGTGAATAGCGCGGAGGGGTAATATTCTTTTAGATTCTCCAACTATACATAGGAAGTGTACTTTATCGAGGTCCACTACAAGGATCCAGCCGAACGTTCGCAGAAAGAAAGATGCCGAGCGTGCCGAATACGACGGGAAAACGTTTATTTTGACCTGGGTTTTTTGTTTTCTTCAAAAAGAGTGATTTTGAATGCATCAGAGCGTATATCGTACGGATCGGATACGAATGTTGGATCATAATATCGATAGAAGAGGGTGTCTATTGGTCAATTGTCACTACAATGCGCACAAAACGTCGGATTTGGGCCTTGATTTGATCTGTACGGCTTAGGTACATCGTTATGTACCTAAGGCCCTTGGGTACATCCCCATGTACCGAAGGGTAGTGGCCATCTGGGTGTGTCGCTCACTGGTAGGAGGTGGGGTCTATCGTGAGCGAAAGCGAGAAATGAATGCTGATGAAGATATAGGCAGGCTTTATAATGCGTGACATTTTACAAACCAACGTAAGACATGTTACATAAAAAGTACAAATCTCACCCTACTATTGTCAAAAGGTCATCTCACAATGACACAACCTCGTTGCATATCGAAGTCTATGTGTTATTCTTATTGTTATTATTCTACGTGTGCCTCTTCAAAGTAGCCAATGCACCGCGATGTGTGTGCGAGGAGCTTGGTGTCATCATCTGCGGGCACACAGAATTCACAGGTGGATAAGAATTTGTGGCTAGGATGATAGCAAGGCAATCCTGCTCAAGAAAGAAAGAAACAAAGAAACAAAGAAACAAAGAAACATATACCTGGTCATCAATCGAGATTGTCGGGGTGAAAATTCGGGTGACTCTGCAGTTTTAACAGATGGCGGCCAAGGCGTGTCAGACGAAAACGGGGACGGATTGGTTCTAACTCCAAGGCTCGACGCCACACGGGGTCGTGCCTCTCATGAAAATGTTTATGCCATAAATCGTTCCTCCGATTCTTGTCCTCCCAAAGGTCAAAATACTTCCTCATACACTCTGGGCATTCGCCGTTTCTCATTCTAGCAACTGAATCCCTTTGCGCTTGCCTTCTCCTATCGTACCTCGCACGGATGAAGGGCAGGACAATAAAAAACAAAACATGTTTCGGATCGACCGTCAGGTTGATTCGCTGAGCGTCCATGTTCTTGGAATGTTGGTAGGAGGTGGGTGGATGGTGAGCGTAAGCAAAAAATGAACAGGGATGCCGTGAAAGCAAGTTTTATATGACCATGCAGACATGTGGTGTTTGTTCCATCCATGTGATACGCGTTCCCAAGGATTCCTTGGGCGTCCGAACAATCTGAGTGCAAGGAAAATGAACTAGGTAAAATGAGTGCAAGGAAATCAAACGTGGTAATACCACGATAGTTCAACATTAGATATTCACAATATATACTATTGTTTTACAACTTCTATATACAAGTTCATCGGACTGATCGAGTTATTCACACATCTGGTCGTCATCATCGGACAAGGACGACAAAGAGGCTTCCTCGTCCGAACTCTCACCCTCTTCAGCCTCCGCGTTCTCTTTATCCTCTTTATCCTCTTTATCCTCTTTATCCTCTAATGGCATGATTGCGTCGCGCAGTAAGAGTTTGGGTGTTCTATGCTGGGGCGGCTCAAAGCTCTTTGACATGTCGCTGGCGATGACTCGTTTGACCAACAAGCCCTACGTTTCTGGACGCGTGCAATACATCGTATTGAACACATATTGCAGGCATATTGCACGCGTATTGACAATAAATGTTCAATACAATAAAAAATGTTACAATATGTGTGCAATATGCCTGCAAGCGCTCCAACATGTGTGCAACATAGTATTGCAGTGAGCCCTCATGTATTGGAGACATATTGAAGTTCTGATGCAGAGAGTTATTTCAATATGCCTTCAACACATGTGTAGTATAGGGTTGGAGACATGCACCATGCATGTCGCAAACACTATGAAGGCATGTTGCAGACATATTGCCCACATATTGTATGCATATTGTAAGTCAACATTGAATATGTTGGATACACATTGCGGACCTACTGCATACGTATTGAACATGTAAAGTCAATATGTTGTCTATATATTGCGGACCTATTGAATATGTATTGAAACGGAACATTCAGTATGTTGGATACATACTGCGGACCTATTGCATACGTATTGAACATGCAAATTCAATATGTTGTATATATATTGCGGACCTATTGAATATGTATTGAAACGGTACATTTAGTATGTTGGATACATACTGCGGACCTATTGCATACGTATTGAACATGCAAATTCAATATGTTGTATATATATTGCGGACCTATTGCATATGTATTGAAACGGAACATTCAGTATGTTGGATAAATACTGCGGACCTATTGTATACGTATTGAACATGCAAATTCAATATGTTGTATATATATTGTGGACATATTGCATATGTATTGAAATAAAAGTTGCCTATGTTGGATATATATTATAGACCTATAGCATACATATTGCACATTTGCAACATGCAGTGTGTGTTCACTATGTTTCCACTATGCGTATGCTATGCGAGATAAACAAAATAAGAATAGTAGGGAACACTCGAGCATCTTTACTACGATTAACATGTATCTAGCTAGGCAGAAAGGAATACGAATGGGACTATCAAATTTTATCATACCAACGAATACACAAAATAATGTTCTGCTCGTGCACTTTCTATTTACAATACGCAAAATGATGTTCTACTCGTGCACTTTCTATTTACAAGATGCCAACCTAAAATCAATGTATTCATCTAGAACGCTTGACGGGATGCTTGAAGTTGACGTCGTACTCGAGGCGGTCGATTTTCTCCATCTCGCTTCGCTCCAAAACAACCGATCTAAAATGGAAAGTAAAGAGCCAACACTTAGTAAAAAAGCGGATACGCACAAAAGAATATTCTATTGAAAACATAAAGGACTTATCAACCTAGAATGTTTGAAGGGATGCTTGAAGTTGACGTTGTACTCGAGGCGGTCGATTTCCTCCATTTCGCCCTCCTCGAAAACAGCCAATCTGAAAAGGAAAGTAAAGAGCCAACACTTAGTAAAAAGCGGAAAAGCACAAAATAAACCTTTATTGAAAACATAATTAACAACCGAGCAACCTCAAATAAATGCGAATATGAACGCGAGATGAAAACCTAATATGACTTCGCCACGCGAACGTTTTCAGCGGATCTGAAAAACGAAACCAACCAACTAACGTTTAGTAAAGAAGAAAGAAATTAGCAGTCGTCAACGAAAGAAGCAAAGGAAAGTAAAAGGGGGATGTGGAGTGAGTTGGATTTGAACCAACTATATCGAGTGCAAAGGACTCGCGGGAATTTCCCGTTCACTCCCTAGTCAAAGTTTCACGCATGCCAAGTATGAGCGCGCGAAGCACACACAAAATAATACACACGCATAACCAAAACATGCACTACAAACCAGTGCCATATTGCAACCTGTGAGAATTAAAAATATCACAGCACGCAACTCACTGGTGAGGCTGCTGCAACACTGCTGACGGCGAACTGTGAAGAGTGCAATAACGTGTGTTTGAACTTGACCGTTCAGAAAATTCGAAGTGCTCAAAAACTTTCCCTGCCGTTCAGAAGTCACATCGGATCGACTCGTCATCGTCCGTCATGCGAGCACGATCGACGATGACGACGATGATGACGATGCGATGCGATGCGATGTCTCAGACTCTCAGTGAGATGAGTGACATGAGCATTGGAATTAATAAAAAATGACTACGCTCTACGTATTCAATCCATTGTAATGGTCTAGTGGTTGAGCGTCGCTCTCACACCCTTGGGGTGATGAGTTCGAGTCTCAGTGAAGGGTTTTGCCAGACCATATTTTGGGCCATTTCGGGGGGACTTCTTGAGTATTTTGGGGGTACTTCTTGAGTTACGATTTCGGCCGTTCGATTCACGAACGAGGGGTGCAGATTCTCCTAAAAATTAAAATTCCAAAATTGTTTCCCCGAAAATTGTTCAATCTGTTCAATACTACTGCAATACATGAGGGCTCACTGCAATACGTTAGCGATTACAGGCGTATTGAAATGGCGTATTGGAGATGGGTCGAAAAAGTGCCAAGTCAGTTTTGCGAAGATCCGTCTGACGTGGCACTGGCAAAGCTGACATCAGCAGTTTTCAATACATCTCCAATACGCCATTTCAATACGCCTGCAAGCGGTAACGTATTGCAGTGAGCCCTCCCGTATTGAAGTAGTATTGAACAGATTCTCCTCTAAAAAGTTTTTAAATTTTTGTAAAGGTCAATATGCGTGCAACCGCGTGCAACCGCCTGCAGAGCTCAAGGCAGGGATCACTTCAATACGTGAGGGCTCACTTCAATACGTGAGGGCTCACTTCAATACGTGAGGGCTCAAGACCTTGAGCCCTGCCTTTAGCCCCCCCTTTCAGTATGCTGCGGAAGTGTTGAAGTGAGCCCTAAAAAAGTTGAAAAAACATGTTCTTCAATTCTGGTGAGACTTGTTATATGGACTCAGGAGCTATATTTTGCGACATAGCTTGTGTGCGTTTTTTGTGGGGGGGTCCGAAAACCTACTTTTGGGTTATTGCTTTACTTGAAAGTTCCTTCAGCATATCGTCAATATGTCCGCAGTATATGTCCAACATATTACAACATAGTTGCAGTACATTTTCGAAGGGTGATGGGCGTGGTAAAGGGGACTTCAATGCAGTATGGTCCGAGGAGATCAAATTGTTCATGGTGAAAAGCGACCTCGCCATGAACGATCCCCTCAATCATCATCACCAAGTGATGCGGAGCGACATCGAACCGGCTTGCCTTCGGCTAGAGCCGCCGCCCTCGTCCAAGGGAAGGCGCCCCCCCCGTACAACAATCTTCGTTAGCCAAGCGCGCGATGAGAAATCCCGCGCAAGGCGGGTGCTTAGCCGATCGAGAGCCGATCAAACCTTCCAATGCTCAGGAGGGTACATCGCTCAAACCCCTTCCCAATATCAAGCTCATATTCCCGGAAGATTGGAGTACCGCGGAAGGCTCCCGCGACCCGGAGTATGAAACGATTACGAAGAAGGAACGCCTTTCGGCGTGGATTGCGCCTCCGCATCTTCCAATATCTACGATGGAACTGGAGTTGTCCGTGAGGTAGCACCCTTTCACTTTCTTCTCGACGTCGAGGTTGTGTCTTTCTTGCTTCACAGGACTCTTTGCTACATGTATGCAACATGGTTACCATATGTTGCATACATATTGAGATTATATTGTAGGGATCCTGGAACACATTGCAGGAAAGTCGATCCGCACTATGTGGAAGTGGACACGGTATGGCATCATAAGTGGCTGCCAACGCAACTGCTCCCGCACGATTTCTCCAGATTGGCGCACGATTTATCTCCAGACAATACCGCGTGGCCGACTTGGTTACCACCTTCCGACATCTTGGAGCTAGAACCGGCAACGGTAACCTTTAAGGGGAAATCGTTTCGACTTGTTCCACCGGTGCCTAATTGCTTGCAACGGATTGTCGAAAGGATTCGTGGCATGCAAGAGGCAAGGTAAGGGACTCTCGTGGGGCATGATTTCCCTCCCACCATTCATCACGTGGCTCGCTGCAATAGCGCTGCAGTACGCTATCGTGATGGTTGCAGCATGTTGATGGGATGTTGACAATTCATTGGAGGACCCTGAAGGATGGCTTGGTCGTGAATACACGGCTTACGAGAAGTCGCTCATGATGGGTCCCGAACCCATGTGTTCCAAGTACAACAAGGTGAACATCGGCGGTGTCTTCTATCGCACTAGAGACGGGGACAAAGGGAAAGTGACAACCCAGTGTTTCGTCCGCGCATCCTTCCCCAAGAATGATGCCGATGCCGATGACGAGTGGGAGGACAGGTACGACCTCAACCACCAGTTTGCATGCTTCTTTGCCTTTTCGTATATCTCTGCAACATATATGCAATACGTCCCCAACATATTGAGGGTATGTTGTACGTATATTACAAAAACATTGAACATTTCGTGCGCAGGTATGGTATCATCAACGCCATTCTGCGGGTAAGCATTGGCGGTGTGCTCTACACTTTTTTAAAGTGTGATTGGCTACCCGTGCCCACGGAAGCTCGGATCGCAAGCTTCAAGCTGAAGAACTCCATCCTCGGCGTGGACAAGGTGTCCGAGGCTTACTACACCTTCAACCCATGGGACACCTCCAAGTACACTATGGACAACCGAGAGCCCTACCTACTGGCCAATCAAGTCCAAGCGCAAGTAGTGATAGTCAAACACCCCTGCATGGATTCAGCGGTGATACTTGATACGAGCGACCGCAATATGGAGAAACTTGCACTCGTTGATAGGCCCGTAGGTAGTGATGGTCACTTTGACACATGCGGGAAGTGTAGAGTCGGTGGCGAGCTCCTTCTGTGTGAGAGGGCAGGCTGCAAAGAGGCTATGCACGTGCGATGCGCAGGGCTCACCGACATCCCCACTGGAATGTGGTACTGCAGAAAGTGTGATGACGCATAGTAGTGCCTCTGTACACATTTGATATACCTGTAATATACCAGATACGTATTGCGGACATATTGTAAGTATTATGCAATATGTGAGCAGCAGGGGGGTCTTACCCCTTTACCCCATGCAGTCATGTGTTGCATAATTCACTCTGATTGTAGACATATTGCACATGTACTAAAGATATTCTGCATGAGGGAATGTTTCAATATGTGTTCAACACATATATTGCAAACGTGTTGAATGATTCATCTGATTGTAGACATATTGCACATGTATTGAACGATTCCGTATGCGTGAATGTTTCAACATGTGTTCAACACATATTCAGTACGTGTGTTGCAGGCGGTTGCAGACATATTGAACACCCCTCCAATCGTTTTGCCTTATTTCAATACATCGGGGCCCCAATTCAAAAAGCCCCCAGAACCGACTTCTGCGATACGCGTCCAAATGCCGTGAAAACTTGTCCCCATAACGCTAGACCCTTCCTTAGATGATACCAAGTGCTAGTGGGTGAGTCTGACACCATTTGGGTGCCCATGCTAGCATACTCATTTTCGCTGTGTCCAGGCTGATCGCGGTTCAATAGTTTGGCCAATATGTTACACGTGTATTGGAATGTCCAGATATTAGCATACCGTCTTCAATATGCCTCCAATATGCCTCCAATACGTGTTCAACACGTGTATTGAACCCGTCTAGAAACGTAGGGAAGTCATATTGCTCACCCGGGATCCATCGCTGTGTGCTTGCATTGATCTTTCGGCGCTCCTCTTCCGTGTCCCAGTCCCATGCTACTAATACTTCGCTTGGTGTATACGGCGCCACCTGCTTGGTACGTTGATGCAGCCGGAAACTTTCAGGTTTCGATGCCTTCTCCTTCGAAAGCCGGGAGTCTGCATTCTGGGCCTCCTTTTGGGAGGCGCTCGTGAGCTTAAATGTACCACAAGTCAACCACCGCAAACATTTTTCTCCTGCACCAGAAAGAAGATAAAGAGATATTAGATTGACATAAAACGTTGTGATGTTAAAAGCAGGTTGCGCGCGCAATCACATCAACAAACATTTCTCACCTTTCTCATTTAGCAGCTGCTCTTGTACCTCACAAAGGTACAGATATCTCGACCATCCTCGGCTCCTTCCCAGAGCGATACGAAACGGGTATTCCGTCCGGGCAGTCTTCTCGGATTCGGGAGCAATCAACACAGCCATGCTACCTTTCTTCATCTTGCTGTAGCTCACATCGTAGTCCGGGTCGTCAGTTTCTCCCAGAATGTATTGCGCAAGATGATCTCGAGCTCGTCTTCTAATGGTATTTTTTTGTGCCCCGATGTAGATAGGACGAGGTACTGGGCGCACGTGAACCGCTACGGAGTCCCGAAGGCCCTGCACGTAATCAGCCAGTTGTGCATCCGTGTATCCACGTTCAATATCATTCGTATCAGCCATTGGCTCATCGACAATCAGTACTTCCGCATCTCGCCCGTTCGCGCTCAAAGCACCCGAAGGAACAGGCATCATGGGTCCAGTAACCTCAAAGGGAGCCTCGTGCAGCACCCACGTTGTCTTCTCTTTCAGTTCGAACGTTCCTGCCGCAATGTCACGTTGCATTTGAACATACCCTTCAAGAAAAGTATTTGCGCGCTTGGCTATAAATTGAAGCCGCTCCGCCTCCTCGGTGGTTGCGACATCTGCAAAACATAACCCGAGAAACTAAGAAGGCCACTTACATTTGAAATATGACAAATCAAATCGTAATCGCTAGCAGTGCAGTGCTTACCTCGAATGCATAAGCAAAGATTCCTCTTGCATTGAATGACAAGATCCTCGATCTCTTACAATGGATTGCTCGTAGACTTCCTGGAAGTCGCAAGCTGCTTCGCTTGTTTCCGTGCGCTCAATTCGTTAATGGATTTAGGCTCGACAAAGCATGGTGAGCCCTCGGACAGGCTGCTCTTAAATACCTTCACCCCACCTTCCTTTGGAAGCCAGACTGGATCGAATGAATAACGTTTCGCCTGCACTAACACGTCGCCTGTGGGGCCAGAAAAAATCTTGAAAGCATGTTGGAAGCTGACATCGCGCACTTCGTTATAGCATCCATGCATCCAGTCCTTGACATCGTGCACCTCATCGATCAGTTGACATTCCGGAACTACTCCATCCTTAAAGCAGTTCCTAGCCACCTCCATCAAATGCTCGATGTCCCAAACGTTCAGCCTCCTCAAAGCCACAGAAAACCTTGAAAACATCTGATCGATATTTTCGTGTGTATGTCCCACGATCAGATAGTTGATCTTCACCTTGCGGAATACCCCACGTTTGACCAGCATGGCACAATAAGCAATCAAGAAGTGGCTCTTATTGCTGCTTACATTGTCCAATTGTAGATACAATACTTCCGGTAACGGATGCCCACCCGATCGTCGATGCTCATGAACTCGTGCTACTGCCCGCTGTATGACGTTCGCAAGATAGTTCGAGTTGTCAGAGTAGTTATGACTGAAATTGAATTCCATAAAACGACCGATGCCTTCGATGAGTATCCCCATGCAGTGGGTATCTATCAATGCCTTATTGTCTTTGACCCAAGAGGGCATTCGACGAAAGTGAGGCAATTGTGTGGTACGTTGTGTCATGCCATCGATGATCATGGTAGTATATTTCCACCACTTCGCGTTGCCTTTTGCTGCGCTGGATTTCTGAATGTGTTTGTAGTACTTCTCCCGTTCAGCCCTTGCATCCAGTCGATGAGCTTGCAAAAGATTTTTGATTCGTACTGCAACGCATGCTGAAATCTGTATAGGCAGCCCTGACTGGGAGTCCCGGTGCAGGCCCCTATGACAGATCCCTAGGACCAACACTGGACTACTGACTGATCTGTAGGTTCGTACTGTGACACACGCTGTGTCACAGGTAGGCTAGACACCGAGACCGTCCGAGACCGTTCCGGGTATATCTAGCTTAGGGTTTATTTATCTTATACAGTTTATCCACACGAGTACGGGACTTTCTGATATCTAGTGTACTTGGATATTCCGGTAGGTCGTGGCCCCATCCACGTTTTCATTCCACTTGCTATCTTGGCCATGATTGGCTAAGCAGCCGCTTGAAGAGGTGGTGCGCACTTGCGCGTTTGGGTGCGACTAGGATTTGGACATGATTTTACGGTAGACGTGTTTTGCGGCTGCGAGTCATGGGCACCGCGCGTTGCTATTGCTTGGGATTGGCAATGTTCATTTGCGTTACTTTACCTGCCCTGATCACGCTGGTTTACGTATTTTGGGCTGGTGCTCCGGACACCTTCGACCACGCCGACATTTGCAAGTGCCCTTCGCTCTTTTCGCCGCTCCGCACGTTCTGCCGTTACGTCATCCCTCCATTTCCGCCACAACACCCAAACGTGCTGCCGCGCATCATCTTTTCTCTGGCTTTCAGAAGAATGGCGACATCTACACGAGCTCGTAAACGCCTATTGAAGGACTCCGACTTGGACGCCTCTATACGGCTTATAGATGCGGTTCGGGACACCCCAACCGCTAGCACCCCGCCTGTGGTGCCCCCTAATCCTTCCAGCAACTCCGACGCCGCTGTCGCGTTGCGGAAGCATCTCGTTGACCAACACGCTGCGGTCGACGTGGTCTACAAGGGGAGACTACATCGGGCTTGGGCCAAGGGTATCCGCGAGGATATCCTTGGTTCCAAGAAACATCATTATCGTGGTACCGACGACACCGACCGCCTCTCCGAGTTGGTGGTGCAGCTTCGGACCGAGTTTGAGTCCGCTGGGCTGGACTTGACCCCCTTTGACCTCGACGACCCCACCTCTTTGGTTATCGAGAAGGTTAATGGACTGCTCTATGACGTCTTGGCCCTCGTCGTGGAGCGCAACTCTGTGGCCGACACCTGGCTTCGGGGTACGGACTCTTCGGCTGACCGAGATGGACGTCGTGCTCTCATCGACATCATCAAGGGGAGCGTGCCGACAGTCCTTCGCGAGAGCCACCAGCAGGAGCATGCGGCGCTTCGTTATCCCGCAGGCGTTGACCCGCAGCCGATCTTGGCTCGTGAGCAACGTCTGGTGCGGGATAACCGCGCTCCTGACTGGCAGCCCACCGACGAGACCCGTAAGTTGTCCCTCTACAACCGCCTCGACCCCGTGTTCTACGCGGCGGTGAAGGTGCGGTACCCGCTTGCGGGTGACCTTAGCGGGTCACTCTCCGCTCGCTCCAGGCGCTCGTCGTGGCCATCTTTCAGGCCTGGGCGCAGTCGGATGATGGGGCGGCAGTGCGTGAGAAGCAGACACTGGGGGCGGGCGGTAAGCCCTCCGCCCTTATCACGTCTTCTGAGTACGCGGTCCTTCTCGACGAGATCGCCGCCTTGAAGGCGCTTGTGCAGGGAAATCGTGCGGGCGCGGCTCAGCGACAGCAGCAGCCGCAGCCGCGCGGTAAGCAGCATCCGCGAGGCCATCGAGTGGGTGTGCACCCGGCACCGTCTGTGGGGTTCGACAGGGACAGCATGAAGGCCAAGCCCCTTTGCCACCGTTGCCGCAAGGCGGGCAAAGGGGACGCCTATCACGCGTACCGCGACTGCCCTCTTGGTGGGCGCCAGCATTCGTCGGCCACGGCAGCGGCCTTCTGCATTCCTATTGAGGAGGAGGATGCGGAGGGTCTTCACACCCTGGCACTTGTGCAGGTTTTCCAGGAGGCTGCGGATGATGGACCGGAGGCCTTCGCCCGTGCGGCTTCGGCTTATGGTCCCCCCGCTGTGCTTTCCGCGGGCGGGATTGGCGGCATCGACGTGTCGGCCTACGGATTCAGCGTACCGCCTCCGCCTTCTGGCGGGACCGACGACGAGGACATCTTGCGGCGGCTTGATGCCCTCACCTCTGAGGTTCAGGCCGCCCAAGAGCAGGTACATTACACTCACGCATCCTTTGTTCCTGGGAGTGCGGTTGAGGAGCATGCATCGGCTCTGGTGTGTGGCCCTGCCGCTGCGGCGGGGATCACACCGGAGGGGCAGGTTCCGGCAGGTGGTGCGGCGGCATCGGCATCCGCCGTGCCGGCCCCTGCTATGCCTGTTTCGCAGGTAGAGGATGTACAGCCCGCGCCAGTTCAATCGGCGCGGGTGACCACCACGGAGGCGACGCACGGTGAGTTCGGAGGCTTCGTGCAGACGGTGAATCACGCCGCTGTCCACCCGTCTGACCTGACAGGCTACGACACCGACGACTACGAGGACTTTGCCGACGGCAGCTTCCGGCTGAAGCCGCGGGGCTCGCCTCCGTCGGCCAATCATGTTTCCGGGCCACCCGTGGGCGAGCAGAGGACCTACGGTTGTGGGAAGCCGCCCTGGGGCTTCCCTGCCACGGTTGGTCCGTGGGGCATTCCTTTCCTCCTTTCCCTCGTTCTTTGCATCTCGATCATGGGAGTGGCAGCCGTGCCCGACGCTCGGTCGGCTACGGAGATGCCTTCGCCTGGTGGTGATCTCGATTGGGAGGCTCCGTCATTTTTCTCTACGAATGATTTTCTTGATCCGGTGATGACGGCTCAGGGTCTCCTATTGCCTGACGATGTGCCACAGCTTCAGCCGCCCGAGCCTCCTGACACTTTGAGCTTTTTAGCATTTCAGGATTTGGCTCAGGCGGATTTGGGTATTGACATGGCATTCTACTACGGCATGGCCTTACATGAGAGCGGTCCTCTTGATGCGGGGCACTATTATGGAGCTGGTTACTTTACTTCCTACTATGGAATGGACTTCCGTGAGGCCACCGCTGACTACTTTGGTACTGTCGATTGACTTCTTGCTCACTCTGGAGGCACACCGACATGGTGGTGTGCGGAACTCCTGTGACCTCAAAGACTTCTTCAATCTGGTTTATGTTTTGCTTTGACACCTTTATAATCTTCAAACTGACTTGCTAGCACGGTTCTTTTCACTTGTTTAGCGGTGCCTTAATTGCCCGTATGCTTTTGTTCACGTGCTACCTAGAGGTTTCCAATTTGTGTATCAGAATAGCACAGTTGGATTGGCAGTTAGACTTGTCACCTAGCTTCTGCCCTAACACTAGCATCTTACATTTTCTGACTCTCCTAGCCAGTCACCACCCACAGTGCTGGGGTGGTGTGCTGAAATCTGTATAGGCAGCCCTGACTGGGAGTCCCGGTCAGGCCCCTATGACAGATCCCTAGGACCAACACTGGACTGCTGACTGATCTGTAGGTTCGTACTGTGACACACGCTGTGTCACAGGTAGGCTAGACTCCGAGACCGTCCGAGACCGTTCCGGGTATATCTAGCTTAGGGTTTATTTATCTTATACAGTTTATCCACACGAGTACGGGACTTTCTGATATCTAGTGTACTTGGATATTCCGGTAACGCAAACACATTCAGGTAAGTGGTCACGTGTATGAACAAGCAGTGTTTTCTTTCTGAACATACCTCTCATGAACAAGATTGGGTTTTCTTTCTAACATACCTCTCATTTCGGCCGGGGCGACTTGTGCCCGGAGGCACAGCGTGAGCCGATATGCCTATGCGTCCGTATGTGTGTCATCGGGGGTAATCTGGGATTGGCACGATGACAGTGAAATTGGGCTTGAAATCACGATGAGAATGAATACCAGATGTCCGGGGTATGACAGTATGACACTATGACAGTATGACAGTATGACACTATAGTAGTATGACAGTACTGTGGGGGGTGTCATCGTGGAACTCAGTCAGACCCTCGAAGAATGGTCAGATTCGCATCGGGGTTGAAAAGACAATGAAATCGAATATCAGATATTAAGGTTATGACAGTATGACAGTATGACGCTATGACAGTATGACAGTACAGTAGTATGACAGTACTGTGGGGCAGTCATCGTGTCAGCCTGTCGGCATAACATCTGAATCGAGAATGATGAATCGGAATTAGAAATGAGATCGGATCGGGAACTGAACGTTGAGCCGAAGTGTGACATCGGCTCTCGAGTGGTTGACCCTGCAACCTGAGTGACGAGTGAATAAGTAGAGCACTTGAGAAGTGTTTAGCCTTCAGAACTCGGAACCGAATTATCGTTTGTACCTCAATCTGGCCCTGATCCAGTATATTATAAAATCCGAATTGTGTACCTTTGCACGTTCAATCAAAAACATATTTCCGAGCATCTGTCGTCGTGCCCCTGGCACACGACTTGCTTGTGAAGCTTTGCGGTCGAGCAGATCTTGCACTCCGAGAACTTGCAAATCTTCGGACACTTAAGCCACTTGAAGTGTTTTCTCCAGATCGTATACCAATATGGCTCACTGACCTTGAATCTCTCAGAACCAAAGGCTGGAAGCTCTTCGATAAACTTTTCGTAGACGTCAAGCTTTGTCATTCCTTGAGGCAGATGTGTTTCTTTCTTGTCCGGTTGATGTTGACCTTGCTCTTTGGCAATCTTCTGCAGAAAGGTTTTCGCTGCTGAAACCTTTAGAGAGTTTTTTGGAATATATGACAAGCCCTGTACTTGCACTTGTTTGCTGTTTCCGTGCAGCCTGAAAAGGGAAAAAATGTATATTATTATCATGAATCTGATGCAAAGAATGGGAGCCTACAGGAAAACTGTAAATTGGTTTACCTGTTATGTTTTCTTCCGGCAAATAAATCCTTTATTAGCTTCGTCAACCGTCCATGAGATATCGGCAAACATTTCTCATAAAACTTGCGACACACACGCTGAGAGCCAATGGCAAATTTGAGAACTGGTGCATCTTGATCTGAAAAGTCGGACGACTTTTTAAGGGTAGATATGATCCATTGTCTCTGCATTCCTTGAAGACTTTTCTCTTTAGGAGATGCCACGTTCAAGGTCCAGAATTCAGAGCGAAGATCCTTAACGTCTTGTTTAGAAATATTCGACGAACATAACCTCTTACAGCGACATGAGAAATTGAACACATCATTCAATGAAGAGGGTAAAAGTAAGTCCTGCAACCGAAATGCATGCAAATTAGTTTTTTTCTAAAGTCGCCAAGCTGAAGGGCGACTCATCCGCGGATGGGTCGCCCGCTGGAGTCGCCGCGCTGAAGGCGACTCATCCGCG
>LGRX02006056.1:0-10805 GCA_001247695.2 Cymbomonas tetramitiformis
TGTGAGGAAGCCCCTTCCTGCTCGCTTCTGCGACTGACATCAGCAGTTCCATAGCCCTTCGATCCATGGCCAGGCCCAGAATGCTCGCCAATTCTACGTCGTTCAGGCCATCAGCCATGCGTAGCTCACTTGCGCTGTAGCCCATGGCTCGCGCCTTCTCGTCGAGGTTCACTTCCCGGGATTCTTCCTCGGTGTCCTCATCGTGATGGTTGCGCACCACGGTGCCCATTTTCGCTCTTCTGAATGCTCTCGACCCTTGCGTTGCCATGATGGTGGGAAGAGCCCTCAGCGGTTCTCCCACCACGTTCACCACGTAGTGAGGCGCGCGGTCTGTTCTTATCACTGGTCTGGGCTGCCAGCCCTTGCATAAGATTGACGATACGACTCGTCCTTCTGGTCTCGCCACCTTGCTCATCACAGAGCGAAACTGGTGGATCTGGAACAGGTTACTCCAGTACGCTCGCAATCGATGTGCGTAGGCGCCTGCTTGTGCTGCATCAAAGGACACTGGTCGGCCAATGACGCTGGCAATGTACGGGAACACCTCGTCCCTGATCTTGGTCCCGGGTCTGTGCGACAACGGGGACACGTTCTCCAGGATGTAGCCTGGGGGCCTCTGCTGCTGTAGCTGCTGCAGCGTGGACAGAAGCCGAACCACTTCATAAAATAATTTGCTGTGCCTGTCATCCAGGCCTGTAAGCATTCCAGCAGGGGAGAGATCCTGGCATGGAAACCCGCACACCATGACCCACTGGCGTCCTTGAAGAGCTCCTGCTCGTATGAAATCGGCGCTCGTCGTGTCGTGCAGATCTTGGGGTAGGGCCCCAAATTCTATTGCACTGGGCGAGATGAGGTCAGGATATCGTCTCAGTAACGCCGTGCACCTGGCTCTGGCCACTGTCTGACTGCTCGGTGATATATCTTGATACAGGTACCGATCCACCTTCATCCCATTGCGGAGCAACATCTCTAGGCCAGCACAGAGGCCTCCACATGGCTCATAGCACACCACGCCTTCCTCTCGAGCTTGCGAGAAGAACTGCCTGCCCAGCACCCTGGTGTCCACCTTCTCAGGCTTCAAGATGCGTTCGCCTTCAAAGTACTCATTGCTGTATACAGCGGGGCTTCCCTCGCCATGTGTGCCTCGTGTAGGTCTTACCAAGCTCAGCGCCTTCCAAGCCGCTCTCGATAGCCTCCCAGAGTCGATCACCAGCTCGGGTAGGTCTGTGTCGAACATGTCCCCGTGATTGCACTCCAACTCCTCCTGATGGTGCAAATCGAATAAACGGTGCACTGGTCCCGTGCCCAGCTGCTCCACGGCGGCCATCTTGCAGTGGTTGGCAACCCGCACCTCTGGCGTAGCCTCTTCCCCTGGGGAAACGTCCCCCGCCAGCATAAAGCACAGGTGGTCGCAGAAGTCCTTCGTGCAAACTTCCCCCACGCCTGCGTGAAGCGCAGTCACCTTCTCCCTCTCATGCCTTGCTCCAGTCTCGTCTGTCGTGGACGGTAGTGGATAGCGAGACGGCACGTCGGCGTTGCTGTTCTTGGCTCCCGGGCGATACTGCACCGTGAAGTCGAACTCCTGCAAGCTGATTGCCCAGCGTAGGTGCTGTCCTTGAAGGTCAGCCTTCTCCATCAAGGTGGTGAGTGGTCAGTCACCAGCGTGAAGTGAACGCCATGTAAGTACTGCCTCAGCGTGCGCACTGCCCACACCACTGCAAGTATCTCACCTTTGAAGCTGGCGTACTGCCTCTCTGTCTTACTCAAGGATCGACTGATTGCCATGCAGATGTACTCCTTCCCATCGTCATCCTTCTGGCCCAGCACTGCGCCAATGCCACAGGTGCTCCAATCGGTGTACAATATGAGGGGCCTGTCATAATCGATAGGCCTCAGACATCTCCCAGAGCAGAGCGAGTCCTTCAGGTCCTGAAGCGCTTGGTCTTGCTCCTTCCCCCAAGCTCCCTTGATATCGGTAATCTCTTTCTTGAGCAGGTCATTGAGAGGGCGGGCCATCTCAGAGTAATTCGGCCCCCCTGGCTCACCCACCAAGCCCTTATAGTAATTCATCATGCCCAAGATGGAACGGAGCCCAGTCTTGTCCTGGGGCCTCGGAAGCTCCTGGATGGCCTTGCACTTTGCTTCCTGCGTGCCAATGAAGTTGTGCCCAATGCGGTAACCCAGAAAGTCCACCGTGGCTGCACCAAAGGTACTCTTGCCTGCGTGCAGTCTTATGCCAGCGTCTCCCAACGTGCGCAACACGTCCTCGACGTCCTTCAGATGCTGCTCAGGCGTGGAGTCCGTGTAGACCACTACGTCATCGACGTATGCCACCGCGTGCAATGCTGCAGGTGACGTAACTCGTAGTCCATGATTCTCACAAACGCAGATGTTGCTCCAGCAGCCCCAAACAAAGGGCATCGAGGTGTACTGGTACAACTGGTTCTTCCACCAGAACGCCGTCTTGCTCCTGTCCTCTTCCGTAGCCATAGGAATCTGGTGGAAGGCTTTGGTGGCATCCAGCGTGGTCTTGAACTTGGCCTTCGCAACCTTCTGGTAGAGCTCCTCTGGTCGATGTGGCAGAGTGTTGTCCTTGAGGGGATGTCGGTTGACGCCCCTGAGATCCACGCAAAAGCGCGTCTGGGTCCACAGGCCAGTCTCATGATCCTTCTTGCCAGCCACGACGACGTTGCTCGCATGTCTGCAATGCTTGGCTGCAGGCTCTATGAAGCCATACTCCAGCAATTCCTTGCAGTGGAGGTCAATGATCTCCTGTTCGCCCGGGCTGTACTTCCTGGGTCTCTGGTAAGCAGCCTTGGACTCGTCTATAAAAGGGATGGAGAATGTGTTATGCTCCGCCTTGCCCTTGTAGCCTGTCAGGTCGTGAGGGCTGTTGGCGAAAGTGCTCTTGCATCTGCGAAGAACAGCTCGCATTTCCTCCCAGTGCTCCTTCTTGAAGTCAGGATGTCCTCCGAACGTGGCATTGAGCTCCGTGTCGAGCCACGCTGCCTCGTCCTTGGTCACAGTCGTGTCACCCAGAGGTCGAAGCTCGTCCAGCACAGTGTACGGCAAGACCTCATCCTGCTCCGCGACGTTGGCCTCCCAGCCCGGCTCCCATTGCCTCGACGATTGCTGAGCCTCCCAAGAAGTGCAGGGCGACGCACCCCAGGCACTCCGTGTGGGTGACATGACACCATGCGCAGGCACACTCTCCGTCAGCTTGCCAGCGACCCACAAGATTCCGCACAAAAGCAGAAAAAATCGCAAAATTCTGTTGAACCGCACTGCGGCTACCGGCGAGTTCGAGGCGAGGAAGCACGCCATTACTCTCCACCCCCCGTGCGCCAAGCGAGCGAGAACTCCCACCAGCAGCAGTGGAGACCACCAGCGCAAGGACAAGCGCCAGGTAGGCGGCTTGCGCGACGCGATGCAGCTGGAGATTGCGCCGAAGCGAGGCTTATCCAACCTGGCCGGCAAAGCGGGCAGGCGCACACGGCCCAGCAAGAAAACTTGGGACCAGCGCAAGGATGGAACAGTCCACCCCTGACCACCTCGAACGTCACGTACGCCCAGAGGGATGTCCACGGCACAAGAAGCGTGGTGCGCCACGTCCTCAGCATGAATATCAGCGCAGACCCAGAGCCAGGCGAGGACCACGAGGAGGAGGGCCGCAGCCCAATGCGACCAGCATGCCAGGGAAATGACCACCCCCCTGAGGGGCACCACTGTCCAACCTTCTGCACGAACACGGCGTACGCCAGCATAGACACTTGTGGTGCGCACGATAAGGAGCCCAACGTACCAGACATAGGCGAGGGCCCATAGGACCCAAACGTCATAGCACGCACGACGGGGATAACGTCGAGCAATCGACCACCACATCGGCAGCGAGTCCCAGAGCGAGGCCACGCAGCGCCACCACCAGACCTGAAAAGGGCACCACGACAGGCGCCACGCCACTGCTTCCAACATCGCCCAAATGGCGACCATGGGCATGGGACCTCGTCCCAGCCACCACCAAATCACTGCACTGCCTGCAAGCGAGATACACGCCCGCAGGACACCCGGCCTTATGCAGACTGCCTGTGCAGGCAGCCCACGGCCACAGCGTTGGTTACTCATCAGGGCCACCCTCCCGCTGCGCCCGGGAAGCCCTGATGAAAACGCGCTCGTCGTCGTTGCGTTTCGCGTCGTCGTTGCGTGTGGTGCTCAAATGCCTCCCTCACAGCGCTGCACACCGAATGCGGCGGAGAAGGCGGCGGGGAAGGCGGGCACCGTGAGGTGAGGTTGGCCGGCAGCCGGGACGCTCTCGGCGCGGGAACGACATGGGAGGAAGTCCCACGGCGGCCAGCAGAAGGAGCAGACACGCGCGCAGCACTGCTCGCGCCCGGTCTTCGTTCAGCCACACCGCCAGACGGCTGGCGCTGCTGACGTGCAGGGCGGTCGCGGACCTCGTCCACATTCCTTGTCCATATCTCGTCCATATGCTCAGGCCTCTCGGCCACTCGAGCCTGAAGAGCGGGCGGCGCAGCCGCTGGAGAAAGGCGTGCCTCAAGGGATTCCAGCGCTGCCAATACCCATGGAGCGGCCACCTGCTTGGTCCCCCACAGCAACTGCGTGAACTTGCGGTCGTCCCGCATGAGGTACTCATTCGTAAACTGTGCTCGCCATCGCAAACACCGATCTTGGTCCTCGAAGATGTAGTACACCGGTTTGGCGTGCGGGTGCTCCATGCAGCACAACACATGCACTGACCCTTGCGCCACGTAGGCGCACAGCGACCCCACGACATTCCTCGTATGCTGACCCTCACGTCTTGATCCATGATTCTCCAGATCGGCATAGGCCGACGTGACCGCCTATGCTAGGAAACAAGAGTTTTGGAAACTCTTGTCGTGGCACTATCTCTCAAAGAAAGAATTTCCGTCATCGCTCTCACGATATGCCACACGCGTACACGACATCCATACAGCACTTAAAGCGTGCAGAGATGAATCGGGTGACCCCAAAAACTGCTACGCCATTAGAAGAATCCTTCGTGACATCATCATTGACGACCGTGGACTTAACGAGAATGGATGTGAACTGGTTTGTAACCCGCTGAACTCACACCCTAGGATCCATTCGAGAAGATGTATTCCTTCAGACCAGATGAAAGCCGCCCTTCGGCCCTTTTGTGCAAACGGCAGGATCGGTTTCGATGGACTTGCATATGATGCATACGTCGACCCTGTCACTAATATGGGTAGGAATGTTTATGGGAACCCCCCGTTTGACGGCACGCAAGGAAAGATTCTCAAATTCAGCGGTCATGGCTACCTTAGAACTCGGCCACCGTGCAACAAACACTGTACCAGAATTTCGAGGCAGCTGGATCCTTCCACTCTCTCCAAAAAATCAAGAAAAGTGGATTGCTAAAGGATTTAAAATGGTTTTCGGATTTCCTCATAACACCATTCCTTTCATCCCACACGGCTACTGGACGGGAGATGACCCATATGTTCTTCCGGGCGGAGGATGTTCCAAAGATGACTTCTCAGATGTTTGTATTATTGCCATTGATAGCCCTCCGAGCCAAGACTTTCCTGCTCATGACTGGAGTGGGATGCAGAGAAAGATTGCAAGATGGTACATCAATGTCCTTCCTGAGAAGAAGATCACCGAAAGAAGACTGAATTGCATAGGAGTTGACTCCGAGATTTGGCAGGAAGTCTTGAGTGAAAGGAAGTCTGTCATCCCCGACACCCTTTGCCCGTGGCCCCTCTCGCAGGAGACTCGGCAGAGTGCCCACCCAATAGATTACTACGGAGGACACTATGACACGTCCTACACGAACAGGGACAACAAACCATTTGTAGGAACTGCTACATGGCCCAAAGAACTCACATTGATGGAATATCTTCCGAAGCATTCGTTGGACAGGTTCTTAGCACCATAGTAGGGGTCCACCAGAGAAGACTGAAGTCTCTCCTAAAGAAACTTTCCAGGTTGTGCAGATACCACACTCGTGTTAGACGAGACGCCTTCCTTAATGATAATGCTAGAGTCGAGAACCATGACCCTCTCAGAATCACACTTAGCCATATTACTGGTATAACAGAAGAAGAAGCTGTCGAAAGAGCAAACATGTTTATTCTTTAACCTCCCGAATGATTTTTCATCTCTACCCTTTCTTTTCTCTCAGATGAATAATTGATTAACACCTCCTCCCCTCCCCCCCTTTTTTGGTTGGAGGGGTCCCCCGCCCCCCTACCTTAGCTCCCCCTCCACCCCCACACTTCGCTCCCTCCACCCCCGCCTTCCCGACCCTCCACCACCGCCTCTCCCTCCCTCGCTTCCGCCTTTTTCCATCCACGGGCGCCTCGCTCCACCTCCACCTCCTCTGCTGCTTCTCCGCCGGCACGATCTTTTAGCGCTCTGCGTAGTTTTGCCTTGCCGCGGTTTCCTAGGTTGGCATGACCTAGATGAGCCTTTCGGGGCGCGCTATGAGGATGATTCCAGCTCCCTCTAGCTCCCTCTGTTCTCTGCTTGCATGATTACAGCGGACTTATGACATTGTCATTATTCTCAGCGTAAATGTTATATTATTCGTTGATTATATTTATGTTATGAATTTTCCCGTAAGATACCCGCGTTGCGGAATAGCCGATTCTCCGTCATAATTTCAAATGGCCGATTGTACAGTACCGATTATAACACTACGCCGTGACACGATGGCTTCTCTTTCCTAAACCAATAGGAAACCGAATCGAAAAACCTTCATTTCTATATACTTCCAGGCTCGTTTGGTGATTTCGGGGCATGCTTTTGAAATGTCATTTTGAATTTATAGATGGTCTACCGTCGCGTGTCTGCCTCGGGGTACGATATGGTAAATAACTAAATATGGTATTCTATCCTGAACCAATTGGGTCATGGAGAGACAGACTTTCGCCCCCCCATATATAAACTGGGGTTGACTGTCTCTTCCTGTGTCACCCCTCGCCTTGTGGTGTCACTTGCATCTTGCCAGCCGGCCGATAATAAAACACCCAAGTTATTTTATTATCTCATCTTTTTGACTGCGAAACCCGTGTGCGTCACTGCACAGCTTTCTTTGCCTGCGTGCATATATATATTCACTATATATATATTTCACACTTTCTTTCAGGTTATGGGTTACCACTAGCTGGTGACTGCTCACGTTCCTTTTCGCTGTCATTCTGATCCCGCGCAACGCGGTATTCAGTGACGCAACGTTGCTACCCATCCAGCCGGCCGACACAGTGACGCAACGTTACACATCGCCGCCATCTCCCCGTACATGCTGCAACGGCATCGGCTATTATTTATTTGAGCGCAACGCCCAATCTTTTTCGTGCGCAACGCACGTTTATCACCATCATTCTCGACTACGTCGTCCCCATCTATTTCACTTTACGCTCTGGCAAGCAGCACCTCAACAGCAGCGAAATTGGCTTATTGCACGACGTTTTTGACGTCACCACCGTCTTCCCCGCGGGAATCTACCCCAGATTGACTTTTCCATCGTTCGATTTGGTTATTTTTGGCGAAAGTTACGTTTTCGTTTGGGTGTCGACATGGGAACCCTAAGTGTTGAGCTCCAGATTTTCCAGCGTTACAGCGGCCAAGGCTTCGTGTCGTCAGCGTTCGCGCATTTCTGCAGTTGCCTCCGCGCTGCAGGTGATTCGACGACGAGAACTTACCCCTGGCTACGATCTGGTGGTGTCTGGTGGTGCTTATGCACCAGACACCAAAATCGAGTCCATCAACCCCATCGTCGACATGAGCTTTGACCACTACGAGCTCACCCCGCAACATCCTCCACTCTTCCCTCCACCCTGCGTGCCCCTTGGCCACTGCCTGGTGGTGTTTGGTGGTGCTGCAACCCTCATCCCACCGCTTTTCCTCTTTGCTTTCTTCGCACTTGTGTGCGGCAGAGTGGAACCACACCGCATTTTCCACCTTCGCCCCCC
Source organism: Cymbomonas tetramitiformis (assembly GCA_001247695.2). Taxonomy (NCBI): domain Eukaryota; kingdom Viridiplantae; phylum Chlorophyta; class Pyramimonadophyceae; order Pyramimonadales; family Pyramimonadaceae; genus Cymbomonas; species Cymbomonas tetramitiformis. The sequence goes on from LGRX02006056.1 coordinate 7,977, forward strand.
TCGGGGTGTCCACGTCCCCGCACTCGCTCTGTTGGTGCCACGCATCGTCGCACCGCATCGCGTGGGCGTTGGATGACAACGTCCTGGCGGCGCTCGACTTCGTTCACCATCGAGAGCTACGCCGCCGTCCACCCTCGATTGCTTGGACTAGATTTGCCGGCTGGCCTGTGGGAGTAGTCACCCCCACAACACATGCATGGGCATAAGCCCCTAGAGCACGCATCAAGAGACCACGCAGCGCGGCGGAGCCACACTAGCTAGGTTGGAAAAGACCTCTTAAGGTCCCAGAAGATGCTTGTTTTTTTAGGGTTTTGCCTTTGTGGCCAACCGTAGGATGTTAGACCCGGCTTTAGTGGCTTGCATCGTGGCACCTCACGCCTTCGGGGCGAGGTGGTGTCATGGAGAGACAGACTTTCGCCCCCCCCATAAACTGGGGTTGACTGTCTCTTCCTGTGTCACCCCTCGCCTTGTGGTGTCACTTGCATCTTGCCAGCCGACCGATAATAAAACACCCAAGTTATTTTATTATCTCGTCTTTTTGACTGCGAAGCCCGTGTGCGTCACTGCACAGCTTTCTTTGCCTGCGTGCATATATATATATATATATATTCACTATATATATATTTCACACGCTCTTTCATTGGGGCACGAATAAAAGCCTTCACCTTAACAAAGTAAAATATCATTTTTACGACCGGGAATTTTTAAAGAGGGGGAATCTCCGATTTCATCTCCTATTTTTTCCCCAAGACGCAAGATGATTAAGTGACTCTATCGAGTATCGACTCGAATCTCGATACTGCATACTGATACTGGATGATACTGGATATTGGATTCTGGATACTCGATACTCGATACTCGATACTCGATGCTCATGTTCGATTGTCAATTGTAGCACTCCCATCATTCGATAGTCATTACAGTATCGTGGAGTAACAACGGTAGCGATAGTAGTGGTTGTATGATGCGATAGCGGATAGGATAGAGATGGAGCATGCTCATGCTCGATGCTGTTCAACTGTCACTATCCTGATACACTCGCACTCCCAAAAGCCAATACCCAATTGCCAAATAACGCACCCGTTCCCCCGTCCTAATAGTCCGATTCTATGGATTGGTGTCACGTCACGTCACGGTGCGTCGGCCGTCGACGACTGTCACCAGTTTATAGAATGAACTTTTTCCATTAAGCCCTCCCCGACATGACGTAGATTCCCAATCGTAGGAAATATTCCTCCAAATCAGAAATCGGGAAGACCGTGCGATTTTTCATCTGACCGGTGTGGTAAGCCTACTATCCCACCGTTGAGCGTTGACCCGGAAGGACCCTTTGAAACATGCGTCGGGCTGCTGTCCGCACATGAATTTTGGCAATTACTTTGCAAATTTCGCAACATGTATCACAACATTTTAAACATGTTTTCACTGTGATATATGTGCGTCGTTTGACACTCGAAACGTAGCGAAAGAAGCCGTACTTCGCGTTTTAGGATGCTCGCCGGGAGTGAGTACCCTTGCGGTACTAAACGATTGCGTAGCGAGATGTACAGAGATGAGTCTCCGCCAAGTTTTCACGCAAAGTTAACTTAAGTTAACGTTGCGTGATAGCGCGTTTGGCGTTATTCCATCCGTATTCGCGGATGTGAGCAAGCCGCGAAGGGGGTTCGCATTGCGGACTTCAAACGCGTTTTGGGCATCCGCGTTTCTGCGGATGCTCAAGACAGCGACTGAAACTAACTTCATTACATACTTATAAAGTGTTGGAGAGAGTTGCACGCTGTTCGAACACTCATAAGTTTGAGACTGCAAAACGTTTGTTCCAATTGTCCCGTTTATAGCGGTACAATGATGAAAACGTGCGGGGATCTTTACGCACGCGCTCATCATGTCCAATAAAAAAGTTCACTACGGAAAACACAATGAAAAGTATCATTACGAAGTTATAGGTCTTATAACTTCGGATTAATATCATAATCATAGGCTCACCGTAGCAGAAATATCAAGTTATTTCTTTGAAAGCGGTGCTTGGGACGCAACATCAGGCTGAAAAACACAGAAGGTGCGAGTCGCTTTTCCGACGTGGCACGTAGATTTAGTCGGCAGAGAGTCGTCTCTCTCGAAAGCCGTCAAAAAAATCAGGCCTCCATTAGATCGAAGGATGCACAGAGCAAGGTCTGACCGAAAGTCGACGAAAGATGCTTCATGTCACGAGATGTCAGGCCTTCTATAACTCGCCGACTCCAAAAACTCGGAAATGTTGGAGCGTGGCATTGCCTGACATGCCCGTCGGCAGACGTCGACTTCCGTCGCCGCAGCCAATCAGCTTGCTGTGATCAAAAAACTGCCGACGCCGACTAGGCTGATTCTATGGTTTGGTGTCAGGTTACCCGACTGTAGTCGGCGTCGGCAGTTTTTTGATCACAGCAAGCTGATTGGCTGCGGCGACGGAAGTCGACGTCTGCCGACGGGCATGTCAGGCAATGTCACGCTCCAACATTTCCGAGTTTTTGGAGTCGACGGAATAGTTTGGCCGTGACATCTCGTGACATAAAGCATCTTTCGTCGACTTTCGGTCAGATCTTGCTCTGTGCATCCTTCGATCTAATGGAGGCCTGATTTTTTTGACGGCTTTCGAGAGAGACGACTCTCTGCCGACTAAATCTACGTGCCACGTCGGAAACTACTTCTGTTTTTCAGCCTGATGTTGCGTCCTAGGCACCGCTTTCAAAGAAATAACTTGATATTTCTGCTACGGTGAGCCTATGATTATGATATTATTCCGAAGTTATAAGACCTATAACTTCGTAATGATACTTTTCATTGTGTTTT
>LGRX02006056.1:10955-33965 GCA_001247695.2 Cymbomonas tetramitiformis
AAAATTGCGGGCCGAAGGCCCGCACTGGCCCGGGAAAAGAAGGGGGGGAGGGGAAAATGCGGGCCGAAGTGAAATTTGTGTGAAATGCACGTTTTTACTAAGCGGCTTGAAAATAATTATACCCAAAATCGTGGAGCGGCCGCTCGCGCGGGGCCTTTTTTTGGCGGCCTTCGGCCGCATCCGGGAAAACCGCGCCTGCGGCGCCACGGCTTTCAGCCGTTTCTCGGACTAGGCCGCTTTCAAAGAGATAACTTGATATTTCTGCTACGGTGAGCCTATGATTATGATATTAATCCGAAGTTATAAGACCTATAACTTCGTAATGATACTTTTCATTGTGTTTTCCGTAGTGAACTTTTTTATTGGACATGATGAGCGCGTGCGTAAAGATCCCCGCACGTTTTCATCATTGTACCGCTATAAACGGGACAATTGGAACAAACGTTTTGCAGTCTCAAACTTATGAGTGTTCGAACAGCGTGCAACTCTCTCCAACACTTTATAAGTATGTAGTGAAGTTAGTTTCAGTCGCTGTCTTGAGCATCCGCAGAAACGCGGATGCCCAAAACGCGTTTGAAGTCCGCAATGCGAACCCCCTTCGCGGCTTGCTCACATCCGCGAATACGGATGGAATAACGCCAAACGCGCTATCACGCAACGTTAACTTAAGTTAACTTTGCGTGAAAACTTGGCGGAGACTCATCTCTGTACATCTCGCTACGCAATCGTTTAGTACCGCAAGGGTACTCACTCCCGGCGAGCATCCTAAAACGCGAAGTACGGCTTCTTTCGCTACGTTTCGAGTGTCAAACGACGCACATATATCACAGTGAAAACATGTTTAAAATGTTGTGGTACATGTTGCGAAATTTGCAAAGTAATTGCCAAAATTCATGTGCGGACAGCAGCCCGACGCATGTTTCAAAGGGTCCTTCCGGGTCAACGCTCAACGGTGGGATAGTAGGCTTACCACACCGGTCAGATGAAAAATCGCACGGTCTTTCCGATTTCTGATGTGGAGGAATATTTCCTACGATTGGGAATCTACGTCATGTCGGGGAGGGCTTAATGGAAAAAGTTCATTCTATAAACTGGTGACAGTCGTCGACGGCCGACGCACCGTGACGTGACGTGACACCAATCCATAGAATCGGACTAAGCATCCCGTCCTAAGCGCTCGACGGTCGCGACAGCTCGCGATCCTGAATCTGACCTGCTCGTCAGTTTTCTGAATTACAGAGCTCCGCGATTTAAGGGTAGGGTGCACTTGGGTTTTCATTTTCGATGTTCTGTGACAAAACTGTATAACTGCCGCGAATCAGAATTTCTTGTTAGGCATATGGCATACTTTGATGCGAATTTGCGTATTCTTATTGGATATATTACCCCCACATATGCTATATCCCTGTGTAGGCCTGCTCAAGTGTCTATTGGGGATACGGTGGGGTAACCCACCGTAACGAGGCGTTACGGTGGGTTAACCATACCCTAAGGTCTTAGCTATTTATTATCATTCTGAAGCATTATATCGGGTCCGTACACGTGACACACATTGCCTTTAGACTCATATGCACCATGTGAAATGGAAAATATACCGCTAGATCGCCGACAGGGTAGAAAAAACTTGCCACCGCAAGCGAAAACAACGAAACACCCTGAAAAATACATATTCAGTGCATTTTTCAAGCCATACCCCCTCGTGTAAACCGCCTCAGAATTCCGTCTATAATCAGATGATAACTGAACCCCATCTACGAGAGGTTCCCTAGGTGTCACAGATGATAGAAAAATTCTAATATGCATGTTCCAGATGCGATCTGCGTTCTTAAAATCTACCCATAGATGAAAAAATGGGTTAACCCACCGTAAGAATTTGGGGCATTTTTCTGCTTGACCCCGTGGTACTAGGGCGTATATAAGACACACCTATACGATATGTCTCGTATTTTTTGCAAGTCGATGCATTAATATAACCCCTAAGGTGTGTAAAAAAGCATGGGTTTGCCAAGTTGTCACAATATGCTAGCACCAGCATGCGGTTTCCGAAAACCTCTTACGGTGGGTTAACCCACCGTAAGGTGCGCCCAATAGACACAAGGAGCGTCCAACGATATCGAGAAATTCGGGCCGCGGAGATCGAGACGAAAATTTTGACTGGTCACACGATGCTGAACGGTCTTCATTCATGCTCTTGCACGAGAGCGTTTCGCTTTGTCGGCTGCAGAACTCGGGGAAAAGTGCTTACAGAGCTGCTGTATGCCTTCTTATACATGTCTGAAAATAAAAGAAAACGTGATAACGACGAGCTTTCGGACTTCCCTGCACCTAAGGACCTTAGTGACCCGCTCGCGACGCTGGTAGCTTACGCAGAGCTTTGTCCGATCCTGGAAAAACCTTTAACCCTGCAGGTTCAAGAGATAATAAATGATGTTAGCGCTAGGGATCTGCCTGGGGACTGGGCGCGTCGAAATGTGTTCTACAAACAAATAGTTCACCGGAGAAAAGTGGTGTGTTCTTTCCCCTTTGCATGCTTCCTCTCATGTTTGCTCTCTATGTGATTATGTGAAGCTAATGAGAGCTGTCGGTGCATCTTCCTTTTGCGGTTGAGCAGCGTGGCAAGGGGAATCGCTCGCCTCATCCTGCGTGGGTTGTCGATGCTGTGCGTGAAATATGGCCCGCCATCGATCCCAGCAAGGGTGCTTACTTGGGCTTTAAGTCCCAGTAGACTCAACCCGACAGGTCCGTCGGTGTTCTATCCCTGATGTACAACGCATTTGTTTCCCATATCCCTTTGCGTGCTCCCGGACATTTTCCTATTGCATTGCGCGCAAGTAAATGTATTGTGCGTTTTTTTTTCGCTTGGCAGAATAATAGAGATGCCTTTTACAACAAAAGGCGCGCAAAGGAGGGCTGCAACGATACAAAAACACATCAATGATGCCCCTCCAACAACACAAGCGACAGCCTCTGCTACTGTCTCAGCACCTGAGCGTGAGATGCCCACACCTAGACAATTGTGCGACACATTTCAAAACGAATCTCCGCCTAGGGAGACACCACAGCACGCAGTATCGCCCGCTGTGAACGCCCGACTGCTGGGTGAGCGTTCTCGCCCTACACCAGAGGTACGCACGCATCCCTTTCTGTTTCAGTTCCGATTGCACTTTCCGATTGCAATATGCACAAAAGCACATTCTCACTCAACTTGTGCATCCTTCTATTTCCTTGCAGGATGAATCCCGAGATGCTGAAGAGGAAAACCCGCCAGCACTAGACACCGGAAACGGCTACGTGGATATATTATCCACCTTGAAAGGCAAACGAGTTTTACTAGATCTTGGGAACCTAGTAGACTTCTTGAAAATTGATGTGGTTTGTAACAAGTGTAAGAAAGGTATTCAATTTATTACCTGCCTGTGAACTCAACGAACTTGTTACTGTTCGTTAACTTACTGTGTGTTTGGACAATAAGTCATAACCGATATATGCCTTCTACTATATACCTTCTATATATTGAGGTTGCATTCTCACTGTTAACTTTTGTGTGGCATATGATGATATAGGTCATATGCTTCCTTCAGTGACCAGTGAGTATGAACCACACATCACGAACTTCGGCTTGGCCAGTGTTATTCACCTACGGTGCACTTACTGTCCATTAATCGAGCGGAGTATTACACTCGAGACCTCCACGAAGGTTGGTAGTGCTTACGAGGTGAACACCTTGCACGTTCTCGGAGAGCAGACAGCTGGTTTGGCTCCAACAAAGGTGGAGAAGCTTTTCACTACCCTTGGTGTGGACTACACGTTGCACAAGACCGCGCATGGCAACATCCAGAAGCGTGTGGGAAGCGAGGTGGAGATCATGGCGAAAGCCTCTTGCGAGAAGGCCTTCGAGAACGAGGTCATCACCACGATGGAGAACGTGGAAAGGGTCGAGCACTCTGGCGGCAAGGACACTGTACAACTTTCTGTTACTGGTGACTGTGCGTGGCCTACACGTGGGTCAGGACACTCTTATGCTTCGATATGTGGCGGATTCATCCTCATGGGTGCCATTCACAAGAAGATCATCTCCGCCGCTATCTTTATGCGCCCATGCGGGGGCAGCGGGCCCACTGGCATCTGCACTTTATGAACTAATGTATCGATAAAAATACACCCTAATTAGGGGTGTTACATGACATTTATAATTTTTATCCGAAAATATACCTCTTAAGGAACAACTTCCGCGAAATAGATCGTGAAAATTCAAAATACTCAATTAATAATGATTTTTTACATTAAATGTCATTTAATTGAATTAAATGGGTGCACCCTACCCTTAATCGGGCATTTCCGGCATTTTTAATGCCGCGGTAAATTCGACCGCCATCGTTTTCCCGTAAAATCTGTCGCTGTCGCTCGTTGTCACTGCTAAACAGATCCAAACAGTCAAGCAATACCGTTCGGTTGTTCAGAAATCAGAAAGCCTTTACCCAAAGCTTCACCCAAAACCTCCGTCTCAAGTTCGCAGCAACGTGTTACGACATACCCCGCACGTTTCCCCCAGATCAATTTTGTGCCTAGCAATGACGCTCCAGATTGAACAGCCCGAGTGGTGCGTATTTTGTTCTCTCGTCACAAAAGGGGATATCCGCAAGTGCCCGTTTAATTTGGCGCATGCTAAGAACGAAGTCTCAAAACCGAAGAATGCTGCGAACATATCGCGTAAAAAGTAGTTGCTGTTCTGTAGATGGCTCCACTAGCTTAACCATGACCGCAACGAGTGGAGTGAACTTTCAGGAGGCCGTTGTGAAGGGCCGTTGGACAAGCATGCGACAATAAAACGCTGTTTCAGCCTCTGTAGTTGCTTTCAGATTTGCCAGCAAGAAGAAGGTGTCGGCATATTCCATCCAGAAGTTTGCGATTTCTTTTCACCCCGCACAGCAGCGAGTGCTGCTTTTCACACTCGGCCCACGCAGCTTTAGGGTTCGACGTTTTAGTCGACTCTCGCAGGCTTCCAGCGCAGGGACGCCGCGATGCTAGAAGGCATTCGATGTAGAAATATCAGGAATACGTAGTTCTAAATTTGCATCCTCTTTTATCTGGACGAAGATAAACACCGTGAAAAAGTGTCTGAAATCCTTTTATGTTCCCAAAACACTCTTCACACCCGGAGTGCATGTTGTCGCGCTCATGCCCACTTGGAGGTTCAGGCTAAATACATCAACTGGGGTTACCTCCGGCCACGTGCAGCTTCGCACATGTGGAGGCCCCGCAAACCCTACTTTTCGAGGTGTTGAGCACTACCTGCGAGAAGAAACCTGCACGTGTTTTTCATCCCTTTGCCCTGCTTTTCACAACTCCCAAACTCTTGATCGTTGTCGTTCGGGAAGCACTCTCTAGTGACATAGCGCATCGCATGCAGACCTCTCGTTGCAAAAGCATTGGAAGCCATCTCGAGTTGTTAAGATCATCGCGCTTCTTGGCGAGTCGAGCCTTATGCTGCACGATGGGTTGTTGTTGTGGACTCGCGTTTCGGGCACCCCACTTTCAGTGTCGCTGTCGGATCTCGGGTTAGACCATAGCGAATATGCAAATATGTCGCGAATTAGGGATCTTGTGCCATATTTTTGGTCACCACGCAAAGGCTTTCTCTTTAATCAGGAATCCGGAGACGACCTGTCACGACTTATGGACGACTATGGTGCCAACCTGAGCGATAAACTAACGTCTCGAAGAATTTCTTTAAAACGCACTAAACCAAATGTATGTGTGTGTGTATATATATATATATGCATATACATACATATACATATTTGTTGTTGAACCAGGTCACACAACAGGTTGAGAGGGGGGAGGGGGCCATAGTCTCCTGATCGTGATGTCCATCGCGTATTTTGGACAACACTTTGGCCGCCGCCCCTTCAGATTGCGTACAAAGCATAGTGCTCATAACCAGACCTTCGTTGCCAGGTGCTCTAACCTTGATTTCGGACACGGTAACTTATGGAGGTTCCCTTGATTTTAGCCCGACTCTTTCCAACCCCTGGTCGGATTATTGACTGTGTGTGTTTCGTTTAAGAAAGTTGCTTAGCTTGAGTTTGAAGGGCATTTACTAGACAAACCGCTTCGGATGTAGGGCTCTAGTTGGTGAAGTGGCCACATTGATGTGGTCCTTCACATGTTCACAACTCGGACATGCCATTTAAATCACATTTTCTTTTAATGTGAGAATTGGTGTTTCGCTAGAAGTAGGGGTTGTTTTAGTGTGCGTGTAGGCAAATGACAAATATTGCCGTATGTGCATAGGCAATCGCTATAAGGGACACACTACGAGGCGTTGGAACTCATGCGGTCAACATGCGCCGGGAACTCGGCTGGAGCAACATGCAATCCATTATGACGACGACTGTCGATGCCGGATGAGACACACCATATAATATGGCAGAGTCACGATCTCGGCCGTCACTGCGGATTCAGTGTCCGATGCAGAGCGCTAACTTGTTTTGTATTTGGGCGGTACTAGTTTCATACGTTTCGCATGCATATGCTTGGGATAGAGCGGCTGCGCGCGAGAGGGCCTTGCGAGGATGCGAGCATCTTTGAAACTGCGGATGAATAATAAGTTTCAAATATGTGCTTTGGACGGAGGCTTGGGGGTTCACTTCAAGGAAACCCCAAACCCAAAGAGCAAGAATAACTCGTGTATTCGTTTTGTATCACAAGTGTCGCAGCAGGCGGCGGATGCTAGACCGGATGCGTTCTCCGGGCGGCGATCGAGATGCATGGATGGTGCCCTCGTCGCGATATTGCGCATGTTGAGGGCATGGCAACAGCGGGAGCGTGGGCATATCTGCGTTCGGCTTCGCCGTAGGTGGTGCGCGGGAACATGAGCATGATGGCGGTCCGATGCTGCACGAGTGAGCGCAGATATCAGCGGGGAAGCTTAAGACCATGGCGGATGTTGTGGGGCTCTCTTTCACCACGGCGACGTCGTTGACCGCTGTGCTGCGGGAGAACAGTGCTTACGATGAACACTGGACACAACTTCCAACGACGTGACGCACGAGCATAATTGTTTGCTGGATAGCGGGAGTGATTATTCACGGAGACACAGACTTCCACCCCCCTGGGGGAGGGAGCCCTGGTCTTTCTGTCACCCCTCGACCCAAGGTGCCAGGTCAGCTCCGTCATCAGTGGTGGGGAAAATAAAACCCCCTGTATTTTATTTTCGTGCATCTTAGACTGTGAAACCACCCGAGCATCTCGTCCCAGCTTCACAGAGTTTGTGGAGACTAAATACCAACACATATATTCCACCGTTGTCGAATATACCCACGGTTATTTCACCGTCTCTGTTAGGTTATGGGCCTCACCACTGGCGAGCTGGCTCACGCTTTCATCTTCTTTGATCCCGTACCTTGTGCGGTTCACACACTTTTTTCACCTGATTTGGCAGAGCACCTTCGTCCTCTTCGCCACCATCTTCACCCCGCGTGCCCTTTGACACCGGGAAATTATTCGAGCACCTTGTCCTCGACCGCATCGACCGTTGTCGCACCAACTTTTTCAACATTTCGCATTACGTACTCCCAACAATGTCTGTGGAACGCATCACGCTTGCCAGCCGCCTTCGCGCTGCCCGACCCACGGACGGGGCTTCCCCTACCCCCATTGCCTCCACTCCGTCAGGAGATTCGTCTGGCGGCCCGGTGGTGCCCATGTCAACGCTCATTACCCGCCCTACGCCGGTATCGCGTTCGCCCACTGCTGTCGAGTTCCATCACAACAGCGGCGTATGGACGTCAACGCCTGTACGAGCTTCCCAACGTGCTGAGTTTACTGAGAAGTTGGACTACGCCTTCGCTTATGGGGAGGAGCTGGCCAAGCTCCTTCGCTCCCATGGATTCAAGTCGAACGTGGGCCTCTCCTTGGATGGACCTGATTCCGAGACTGACTTCGCCGTACTGCTGGCGGACATGTCCCACGTCTTCGGTCCTATTTCCCGCGACGAGGTCTTCAAACTTCTGGATCTGGACTTCGAGTACGAGGTCTACCACTACACCATCAACGAGCTTATTTTTACTGTGCTACCTACTGTGCTTTGTGGCATGGCGCTCTCCCTCTACGAGGAGTCCGCCTACATTTTCCCGCACGACGGGCGCTGCGCTTTACAGCGCCTGCGCTACCAGGTGGAGGGCATTGGCGACCCCGACACACATCGTTTCTGGGTCCGCCTTCGCTCGACCGTGATTGACGAGACCATCGAGCCCGCCCCCCAACTGGCTGTCGTGCGCACCCTCGCGGACAAGCATCGCCGGCTGCACGCTGACTACTCCGACCGCAACCTTGTGGAGGACCTCTACACCGTGCTAGAAAAGCAGTCTCAGGCAGTGAGACGTGCGAGCAAGGGATGAACCGAAAGCCACGAGAATAACATTAGATGGAATATAAGGTTATTCTCTAGGAACTGTCACGTGTGACCCACCAAAGGTGACAGACCGGGATATCGATATCGAGGTCGGTCTCGACTGTCGATACCGATATTCCAGCACACCACCTCACCTGAGGTGGGACACACAAGCTAGTGACATTGACAAACACACCACCCTGACTAGTTAAGTGTTAAGGCTCCAAGCCTGAATAGTTATCTAGTCAGCAGCATGTCACAGTCCGGAGTGCTAACACACAAGATCACAAGTAAGCATATAGTGCATGCTAGTGACAACTAGGTAAACAAATGCTGAGTGGCTAAGTTTCAATTTTCAAAATCTGCCCGTCGAGTGGACGTCTAAACGGTAAAAAAATCTGCTGATTCCCATAAATTCAGAGCACGCTCGTGTTCGGTCTTGCACTCAAATCTCCGATGTCATCAAGCAATTCAGAGCACGCTCGTGTCTGGTCAACGGCTAAGATCTCTGCTGGCGATTGATACTAGTAGGATTCCCGAAATAAATGCTGTTACCAAAACTGCCCTCCTCTAGAAACAGCTGAACAGGCAGTGGGGACCCGCTGCCGACGGTGAAACAACGGATCACTAGACTCGTATAGATGGACATAAATACTGAGTCTAGGTCACTAGCTGTACACCGAGAATGACACACTGGATATGACACCTGACTGTACGAACTAGTCAGGCTGTCATTTCCAGCACACCACCTCATTTGAGGTGCACAGCTTGTGACAACACACCACCCTAGCTACTAGAGTTTACTGAAAAAAAATGTAAGTGGTCAACTCTAGGAGCTAGCTAGGTCTCAAGATGTGGTTGAGTGCTAAAGCATAAATTACATGCTAGGATGAGTTGTGAGCAACGAGATAAAATCAATACTTCTCCGATCTCTAAATCCTCCTTGCCTGCAAGTGGCTGGGTAACGTGCAAGAGAAACCGCAGGTCTGCATGTTGGATTAAGCAGCTAAAAGTAAGAAAATCTTGCCGGTCGATGTACCTTTGCTGTCTGTTGCACTTTGAAAGGGGATCTCCGCCCATGGATAACGTGCCATAAAGAAAACAAACGCTGCTCGCAAGTGGCTAGGATAGTAGAAAAAGATGCTAAAGTGATATCCAATCCCAACTACAGCAAGTGGCTGGCCCCCAAGGGACGCCCCGCCGGTCAATGCAAAGAAATCAATAATCATCGGAGTAATACTCGTCGTCACCATACTCGTCAAAATGCTCAGCGAACTCCCCTGACACACCACCATACTCGTGAGATTCGTAGGCCCCCGCGTCCCAGGCTGCCCACTCCTCTGGGGTATAATCACCATTGTGCTCTTCTCCTTCAGCGAAAGCTGCCTCCGGAAAATTATCGTTTTCAAATTCTTCTGTGTCTGGCTCACGAAATGAAGCTGTGCCCACAGAAAACTCGCGCTGCGGTAAAAATTCCTCCTCGATCGAGGGTTGCAAAACTCCGCCATAAGATTCCAGCTGGAGACCTGTGTCCAGCGAAGAACCCTGTTCCAATCGAGAATCTGAAAATAGCGGAGGGGCCAAGTGGCCATAATCCCTGTCTTCCTCTTCCAAACTGTCTTCAGAATCATCGAAATACCCAACAGGGTACTCCGATTCATCTTTCTCTTCATCAGAATCAAACTCCTCAAAAGTGCGTACCGCCCCAGAGCCCATATAGGGAGGCGTCACAGTAGGGGGCGCATGAATATAATGAACTTCGCGACTCACAGGAGGGGCCTGTGCGTGCGCGCTACTCGCCCCAGGGATATTAGGGGAGGGTCTAGTGGTGGTAACCTGGGAATGAACTGATCGGACACCCAAAATCGCGGGCTCATCGCCAACTCCCATCTCACAAAACGAAACCGCTCGATTTCTCGGAACACATGTAATGAGACCCGCCGGTCTGAGCACCAACTATCACTGTGCCACTGTCAGAGATAACTATCTGCAAAATAATAGGTGATGAAACCGCCGACGATGCGGCCGAAAGATCTGAGCTCCGAAAGTGCGAAAGAGCGCGAGCCATAGAAGAAACGAGCGACACAGTGCGCGAGCGGTTCAGCGAGTCCAGGTTCGCCAACTTGCCATCAATGGAAGCTAGAAGAGCTGTGAGCTCATCGCTCGAAGAAATCTGAGTAAACTCCATATAAGAAAGCGAATACGAATAAGAAATCCACTCAAGAGAAATCGTGGAGCACCACCCCGTCGTAACTGCCCAAAGCCGAAACCAACTGAATCTAAGCGAGAGACGGGAATCAGATTCCTCAGTGCCCCAAGAGGGAAGGGCACGCTCAATGAGAAGATAGAGCAACAAAGAAATAAAATCCAACGCCAAAATCAGTTCACGCAAGCGTGAAAGGGTCCATAACCTGCTAGAAACAGCTGAAACAGGCAGTGGGGATCCGCTGCCGACGGTGAACAAACGGATCACTAGACTCGTATAGATGGACATAAATACTGAGTCTAGGTCACTAGCTGTACACCGAGAATGACACACTGGATATGACACCTGACTGTACGAACTAGTCAGGCTGTCATTTCCAGCACACCGTCCTCCGATCGTCCGCGGCCAAGTCACCCTACGTCACGCCGTTGTATCTGGTGGTGCTGCGCGAGCTTGGCACCAACCACAACTTCACCTTCGCCTCCCTCACTCTGCGGCTTGGTAAGATTTTCCGAGATGAGTCCCCCCTTGCCCGACTCTCCGCACCTGCTCCGCCGGCGTCTGGTGGTGCTACCCGCACCGGCGGTGGTGGCGGGAAGGAGCCTGCCGGGTCCTTTAATGCCCTTCAAATTCATCCCGCCCGAGGGTACCTTGAAGAAGAACGAGAGTGGCGGGCGCTACCTCGTCTGGGACGGCACCGGCATGCCGTGCGTGACGTGCTTCCGCCTGTGGGTCGTCACGACCGGCCACATGGACACCGACGGCATCTGCCCCTACGTGTGCGTCCAGGCGTTCGCACCAGGGCGTGCTCCCGCCCTCGCACGCATGGCTCCGCCCAAGCCCCCTTCCATGGGCGCATGGCCGCCTTCGGACGCGCCACAAGCCCACGCCCTCCGCGAGCTCGAGCCTGCACCGCAAGATGCGGCTCCTCCACCTGATGCGGCCGCCTTGTCTGTCCGCTTTTCGGTGGAGCCGCCTCCACATCGCGGCATCGACCCTCCCAGGGGGCACCCACGCCTTACAGCGACAACGATGACGACGCACCCGCGGCGCTCTCCATCGTGCAGCACGAGGACGATGACGTTGACTGGCCGGCTTTGGTCCACCCCGTGGATTCCGTCCATCAACGCGTCTGGCAGCAGCTCCAAGTGAGCATCGAGTTCCACATCGCCGCCAATCACCGGCGCCAACATGTGTGGGCCTCCGTGCGTGCATTAGACTTCAGCAGAGACTTCAAACCTTCGATGCCTGACTCCATTAGCCTATAGATTGTTCCGGGCCAACGCCCGAGCGGGGATCCGCAACTAGTTGGACTGAGAAAGGTCCCATTGGGCCTGTAACTATCTGTATGGTTTAGGGTTAGGGCTTCGTCTAGCTTGCATGCCTGATCTGGCACCTCACCTCTTCGGGGTGAGGTGGTGTCACGGAGACACAGACTTCCCCCCCCCTGGGGGAGGGAGCCCTGGTCTTTCTGTCACCCCTCGACCCCAGGTGCCAGGTCAGCTCCGTCCGTCATCAGTGGTGGGGAAAATAAAACCCCTGTATTTTATTTTCATGCATCTTAGACTGTGAAACCACCCGAGCATTTCGTCCCAGCTTCACAGAGTTTGTGGAGACTGAATGACAACATATATATCCCACCGTTGTCGAATATATCCGTTGTTATTTCACCGTCTCTGTTAATTATACGGGATGGGCGACCGTTGTAAGGTGACCAAAGAGCGATGTTGTTGAGGCTACTACTACGGAGCCACGAAGCTTCCGGCAACATTCCAACAAAATTGCGCATGCCTTGAAGTTCAGATGACGCGCCTATCAACGGTCGTCATCAAGCATACGAGCAAGGCTCCTTGCACCTTGACGGTTGACACCTTGCATCTCTAAGTAAGGCGCATACGGTAGCATGCAAGACTCGAATCAGTCAAGGAAAATAAAAAATCTAGCACCCGCTCGCGCGTTTCTTGAACGAACGAGCCAACTACTACATGTCACAACCATCAAGGTCTGAAGGAGGACAAGGCGTCATAAACCACACACGGGTCGGCGCGCCCACAATCAGCCAAGAGCACGCCCGTGCACGATGCCCGATCAACCACGCTAGCGGAGATCCACACATTGTTTTTCGCACGTGTGGGCCAACACGCCCCAACAAGCCGAATGCGGGACATATCCTAACCCATTTCTATCGCCCGGACGGGGTGAAGGGGTGGAAGGATGAGTAGTGGGTGGGTGCATAAAAGAATTCTTTTGGACTTTGAGTTACATCCGGGATTTTACCCGTATAATCTAGAAACCTACGTAGATTTGCGGCTTTGAGATGGTTCCCGCATATATGCGCATCATAGTTGCAGCACCCGCATAATTACGGGTGCCATTGATGGTGTAAAACTCCTACCGAAAAGGTACATACAACAAATCTACGGGGAATATGCACCCCCCGTATTTATGCGCATTATGGTTGCTGGTCTCGTAAGTAAACTATGCAGCATATTACATATCGTGTGCTCTTAAGTATGATTGTTAGATATATATGACTACGGATATATATTGGGTTACAGTCAGAATGCTTTCACTTTCGGTGTTTCTCATAAGTGCAATAAAACATAAGATAGTCTCGGCTTTAGCCGGAAACCCTAAACCTGTGACACCCGTACGGTATTGAGTACTAGTACAGATAACAGGAAGTGACACACGGTGTGTCACATCCAGCACACCACCCTGTACTATTACGGAGGAAAAGTTAGGGTGGAGCAGGGTTGTTGTCAGAAAACACACCATCTCAAGCGGTGGAAACAATTTCTAGAGGGGGCCTGTGCTCTTGGCCAGGGCGGTCCCAATTTCTAGCTAGCTCTGCACACAGGATGGCATCTTGGCCTTTGACTTCTGATCTAGCAAGGCTACTAGCAGTTCCAAAACAACTCTAGCCACCTCGGAAGTGGTCTACAGAGCAGAGTTCACAAAAGTTGTTGTCACTGTGGTTGTCAATCTCAAAGCCCAGACTGTAGATGCCAAAGCAGTCAGAGTCCAGAAACCCAGAGTCCATATTGAAGTTTTTGTCGGAGTCAGCGGATCCAGTGTCCAGAAAGGCGGTGTCAGTGAAGAAGTCCATTGTGCAGTTCTGATAGTCACCACGCGATGGGCTAGATGTAGTCCATCCCAAAACTCGCGCACTTTGCGCGGTGTCGCCATGCGTCCTTGAGTTTGGCGTACTCGGCGTAGGAACGAGCCCAAGGTGGCCATTTCACTCTTCAGCGGCACGATCAACTTCGCCAGCGGCACGATGACCTTCTCAAGGTTCAATGACTTGTCCGCTTCGGCATCCAATAGAACCCCTCGCAGCTCCGTTCCTTCGGAGCTAGGTGTAGGGAAGCAGTGCTGGGTGATCTCCTTCAACAAAATATGCACCGAGAGAATCGGCTCTCCGAACTCGAATGCTCCGTTGGGCACGTTGCATGGGGTGATCATCGCGAGGAGCACCACTGGAAGGGTTAAGCACCTGTCGAACTCGTCCACGAATCGTAACAGCGGGCCGAAGGGGTTCGTGGACCCCTCCAACGGTGCTGAGTACAAGAACATGATAGATGTCCTTCGCGGCCTTGAGGGCATATGAGTGCCTCGTGTACTCCTCCCTTTGTTGCCTGCCATCATTGTACGAGGACCTCCTACTCGAACCGAAGCTGTAGGACGTCTCATCGTCGGGCGGGTCGTCACCGCCTCCGCCCCCGCCATGGCCGCGACGTCCATCTCCAGGATTCCGCGAGGGGTCAGAAGTGGGGTCGCCAATGCTTGTACTACATTATCATGCAGTATGATGTGCCAGTATTCTACATGTCACATTATTACACAGTACAGTAGTACTGTGTACTCCCATAAAAGGGGGGTCTCTTCCTCAACAGGGGTCTCGGGCGCTAATGCTGTAAGGCGCGTATGACACTACTGGCATGTATGACATTGCTGAGTCATCCGCGCATGACACCGTGTGTTGTCCTAGCACAGTGGGCACCAACAATAGCGTTATGCTTTTGACGTATATCTCTTGGTTGGTTATGTCCGGCGCGTTCAAGAAGGTGAAGGTGAACTTCCTAATCGTCGGCCACACCCACGAGAACATCGCCCAGATGTTCTCGCGTTTTTCTGTGCGCTTAAAACGCAAGCTTGCGATGACCCTTGACGAAATGATGGAAATCGCAAAGGAGTGTTTCTCGGATGGCATCTTCACGACCGCGGTGGCGAAAGTGCACGATTTGAAGACCTGGTTCGGTGGTCGCTACGAGAACGTCTGTGGCATCTCCACACAGCAGACCTTCAAAGTGTACATGAACGAGGACGGCGAAGTGGTCGTGCAATACAAGATGTATTCCACCGACAAGAAGTGGCTACCGGAGGAGGGCCTCAAGGTGTTGAATTCTATGCCTGAGAACCTGCCTGATTTTGTCAAACCGAAAGCCTTCTCCAAAGAAGGGCTTGCGAAGCTCGAGGATCTGGTGCAAGGGTTACGGACCATTTTGAGTACGACGTTTACACCTACCCACGAGGCGTGGTGGGCGGAGCTGTTGAGGAAGCAACGAAAGCTGATCGAGGAGGGCATTTTCGAGGAGCCCAATGTCCCGTTCGTTTTGCCGAGCAAATTGCACGCACGTTTGAATGCCCCTTTGGTGCATGCCCTGGAAGCTCCTCTCAGACTCGCCGAAGCTCAGATGCCAGCAGCAGCAGAAATTCCAGCCCGAATTCAAGAAAGTGTAGAACGTGCACCGATTGCCGTGTACACGGGCAAACGTAAGGCGGCGAATCGGGCTGCTAGAAAAGCCGAAGCGTACGTGGCCAACCCGGTATGGGAGGTTTCGTTCGATCAGATGACCGTAAACAGCTACGCCGTTTGCTTCGGAGAAATCACGGGCGTGAAGGCCAACGATGTATGCCAATTCCGTGTCAAGCTCAACGGCAAAGAATGGTCGGACCCCCTGATGCTTGTTCGAGTGCATGCACGGATTGTCTACGCGAAGGAGTTGAAGTACAAGTACCTGAAAGTGAAGACATACACGGGCACTAAGGAGCGAAGACTCGGAAAGGTGTTGGCAGGGAAAGCGGGAGCCTTCTGGGAGAACGCATCCGATACGCCGTCAACTGAGCCCTTCAAAAGTGCAGAGATATTGCTAGCGTGGAACATCGCAGCTAACGAAGCAAAAGGTTGTATCCCAGATGAGCAGTATGGGCAACTTATAGTCGCACTGCTTGCGCAAAGAGCCAAGAAAAGACGAATTGATAACGGGCAAATGGAAGAAACAGTAGGCGATGAAGACAATAGCGAAACCGAGGGAAATGAGGAAGTGCCGACCTGTCCAGACCGGTCCAGACCTGACCAGAGGTGTAAAGACCTTAGACGATGGTAGCGATGTTGAAATGTGAATAGAATCAGCTGACTTAGACGCACGAAATATAATGATGTACATAACGTAAATACGATTATTAGAGAAATCTGATATGGCAATTGCTCATTTCTTTCGTATGCCATGCTCGCTACCATTTACAGCACAGAAAAAAAATTGCATGATTCACCGTGTCTTGGAAACATTTTCGTACGTGTCTTGTAATTTTACCGTTGCGGAGGCCTGCGAGCAAAAATATTTTCAACATTAACATTTTTAGCAAATATATTTTCTAAATATCGCCAAAAACAGCTAATGTCAATTATCTACCCTAATGTCAATTTCATCGAATAGCGTGTTGTACTGTCTGTACATCCTATGATCATGGCATCATATTACCTGTAAGTGTTTGCTTACATACCTGTGAGACTGATTCAGTCCTCACACCTCGAATACGGGCTGTGTCGAGGAGGGGAGCGGTGCAGGAAGCGGTAGAGGTGTTGGGAAGGGCATGGGGGTAGGTGGTTGTGCGCGGCTGCCGCGCTCACACTTCTGTACCAGTCGGAGTTGCATATTTCAGACCAAGCTGCGAGGCCATCTTGGTCGAAATGCTGCGTATCCGATTCCCGGGCAGTAGGTGGTATCCACTCCCAGATCGGCTGTCCCATGCTCGATGACCGCACGTTCGTCGCAGAGGGGTCCCCCATTGCTAGGTCCATGACAGCACGGTCCACCATGAGGATCCAGGTCTCCACACGAGGGTTGGTGAGTGGCAGGGGTGGATGATGCAGACGTCCTCCCATGCGAGCGTATGCCGTGAGAGGTGCCCCGAGCAAGTGCATGATGCGAAAGAGGATGGAGTCGCCTTGTACCCCAGCTCGACGACGTGCATCTCATGGTAAGGTGACCCTCACAGGGTCTCGTTCCTCCGACGGCTGGTGAACCCATAATAACGAGCCACCGTCGTGCGTCACAAACAGGGCTCGGACTTCAGGGTAATGAGGGTACGAGGGTTCCGGTTCTGGCTCCGGGGCGGGATCGCCAGGTGGATTTGAAGCCGAGTCACTGGGTGGATCAGGGGTCGGGTCACCGGGTGGATCTGGGGATGGATCTTCCGGCTTGGGGTCCCTGGCTCCCGATTCGGCTGATGGATGAGTTGATTCCAGATTAGCGGGGGTATCGCCGCTGCCGTCCACCATGACTGTTTCCACTGACTGTCGCCGACGCGTCACCATCATATTAGTAAGGTTTCCCGCAATGGTCCGGTCAGGGTCACCGTGGCTGGCTGACGAATCAGGCAAGATGGCTTCAGTGACGGTCGTGAGGGAAGTTGAAGTTGCGTCCACGTTCCGAGCTGTCCCGTGGTTCCTCACTAGAGCTCCCTGTGCACTGCTCTGGGGATCGCCTGTGGTCGCCTGCTGTGCTGGTGCAGCCAGGGCGAGGGTGTCGCGATCAGGGGTCATTCCTCTGGCAACCATCGCCGGGATGTCGAGGGCCTGAACTGCCGCAATAACTTCTCGTCGGATTTGGTCACTTCTGATACTTGAATCGGAATCCGAGCCAGGTTTGTGAGTAGCTCTTCGTCTGCGCTCTGCCCGTGCGCGCGTGCCGCGGCTGCCCCCAGACCCTGTGCTGGCATAGGCATCGGTGCCGGAGTCTGGATCGGAGGGGTCAGGGCCGCCCGATTGATGTGGAATGTTCCTGCCGTGGGTCGAGGGGCCAGAGGATGTTCGTCTGGAGCGTCGCCCTCTGCGGTTCTCCACGACTGCTGTCACTCTAGGGAGATGGCGGATTGGAAGTTGAGAGTTTCCAGAAGCAGGGAGAGAGGCTTCAATAGTGGAGGGAGGCACTTCCTCTGTCCTCAAGAGGGGTACAGCTAGCTGTGGGTCAGGCAACGGGGCTGCGCTGATGTTGACATATCCATGTTGGGACGGTGTAAAGTCAGCCGTTCCCTGAGAAGTTACCATAATAGGTGCCCGTGGCTGTGACTGTGGTGGTTGTCGCAACTGCTGTAACTGGTGCTGCTCCAGCTGTTGTTGCATCAACTGCTGTTGCTGTTGCTGATGCTCATACCACTGTTGCTGCTGGAACTGCTGGTGGAAAGGCGAAGGATAAGTTCCAGTTGTGTGGTGCGTCCCCAGAGTAAACGGCACCGGAGTCACTCCCCCAGTGAGAGCTGGTTGGGGTAGCACCCAATTGATGCCAGATAGCTTGAGGAGGAGTACCCTCCGGTAGCGTGTGAGGTCGAAGTACGGTGGTATATGGCATGGAGGTTCCCAATTGCGGAGGAACAGAGTAAGCAGAAGGTGGAAGGGTAGTGATTGGGTATAGGTCATACACCGTTGTTGACTCTGCGATCGGTTGTGCCATCGCTCTAGTTTCCCCCGTCCTCTGTCTGGAACCAGGGAGGGGAGTTGGGTGAGTATGGAGGAGAGGATGGTGAGTCGGAGTCGGAGGGGCTAGCTGAGGGAAGGTGGGGATGAGCAGGCACGAGGAATATTCCGTTGTTGTTGGGGTTTGGAGATGGGACTTGAAAGAAATAGACTTCGAAAGTGGGGTTGTGATATAGGTATAGCAGAGTGCGTGGGGTCTACGGCCATACAGAGTTTTCACTGTTTTCTTAGTGGAATTTTGGTGGTGAAAACATTTGTTGGGGTCTGAGGGAGGGTCTTTAAGGTCATATGGGGTCTGAAAAGGAGGTTTTTGGTGGTGGAACGTGATAGAATGGAGGTTGAGTGTTGCTGAAAGGTGGTTGAAAGTGTTGAAAAATGCTGTTTTTGGCCGTTTTTACCACTTTTAAGGCTCTATAACTGACGTTATGACTGGAATGAGGCTATGATAGACCCGGATATCGAAATATACTGTCCAAAATAGGTCGGATATGGCCTCCCCGGAAGTTTCAACTTTACATCTTGCCAGGCATGCTTGGGTCGAAGTTCAGTTTTGAGCCCCCATACTTAAGGAACGTGTATACTGCTTTTTTGTGATATTTGGGAACGTTGTTGAGCTTCCTTCTTCGAAAAAAAATGGTTTTTCAGACGTAAAAATTGCGCCAAGGTTCCCCAAAGTTCAGCTCTCCCCCTGCAGTATACCGTAAGTTATCGCAGGTCCGTGGGCGAGTTGCGCAGGGGCGGACTCGCAGCACACTGATACCAATTGTGCCGGGGCACTAGACTAGTATACTCAGAAGTTATTTTTGTGTGAACATGTAAAGGTACAGTATTCTTTTTGTATTATATCACTGGGACAGGGCCAGATTAATTAGGTGATAACGTTCGTTACGATCTGAGTTCTGAAGGCCGTACACTTCTCAAGTGCTCCATTTAACTCCATAGCTCGGCAATCTGATCATACCGACTGGCTACCCGACATCATGTCACGATGCACCAATCAATTCTGACCCGATCATATCCCGATCTGATACAATGTAACACCTTAGATTCGGATGCCTCGTGAATAACCCGATGACGGTCATACCATGCTGTCATACTACTGTACTGTCATACTGTCATCTCCCAGACATCTGGTACTCATTCTCACCGTAATCTCGAGCCCGACTTCACTGTCACCTCGTCAATCCCCGATTACTTTTGATGACACACATCGGCTCAAGTATACCGGCTTACACTGTGCCTCCGGGCACACGGTTAGATCTTCCGGTCGATGATTCGATCGGTTGGTCGAAAATTAGTCGATGTAGGATTGGAGTGTATTCAAGATCGCTGCGACAACTTGAAGACGCCCTTCTTCAAGAATCTGTCATCTGACTGTCCGATCGTTCGCTCGACGATTCGATCGGGTGGTCGAAAAATAGTCGATGGGGGGATGGTGTATCTTCCAAAGGCGAGTGACAACGCTGAAGATCAAAATTTGTTATGTGGAATTTTTTTGGGCAGTTTTGACAGTGTTCCGATGACGATGTCGTTTCATCCCCCCACCTTTTTTTGTGAAATCGTTCTTTGTCCCTTTAAGGGAAAGAAGCCCCGTTTCTGGTTTATTCAGAAGATTCCGTTTTTTGACGTGCGACCGAAACATTTTCTTGCGACAGCGACAGAAATGACCATGCATGCGACAAAAAAAACCGGGTTCCTATTCACATTGGTATCACATCTCAGGTACATGAATGCATATGAAGAAATCTAATCTCGATGACCATAGTCGAACATAAAACCGTAAATTGCTGATGAAGATGCACACCATTGGGTTGCAGCACCACCATACTAACGCCTACCAGGAGCCCAGATATTCGCTACACAATAACTCGTGCTGTATGCTGTAGTAGAGAAAAATGGCGCAAACCAGGTCGCTAACGAATTCATCAATACCATAGTCTGCCGGTTTGTTACATTGAAAAAAGAAATGCCGTCTTTACACAGCACGTGCCATGCTAGGCAACGGCTCATGCAGTGAGGTATGTTGTAGAGGAGTGCCAGTTGCGTGGGGAGAGCAAGCAGGAAAAATCGATTCGGTTCATGTTTTGAAGAGCGAAGTTACTTGCGGATCTGTCGGTAGTCAATATCTAGTCTACCCCCCATCTTATATCGCACTTGATGACGAATCATGGGTCAGAGAGAGGGTTTTTTGGCTTAGCGGCGCAAGTTGAACACAACCCTCTTCTACTGAGACATCTGGCGCATGTGCATCCTCCAGCTTGACTTTAGATGGATGAGTCACAGTGCGGGGATCAATGTTATCGCTACCATCTACGCACGGTTGCTTGACATCAGCTTTCACCTGGCCCCGCAACAGTGTTTCACAGTGCTCAGTGCATGGCAACAGGCAATAGACACAGTCATATCACACGACTTGATCAAGCTGAACAAATTACGAAACTCTAGAAGCATTCCATCCGATGAAGAGCGCCATGTAAAGGAGTAATGTACTTGCCATGCTCTCCTTCTACACACCAAGGGGCGGCGATTGCCAAAATGCTTTGCGAACCGATCACGAAGTGATCGCACAACAGCTCGCGAACAGGCCAGATCGTATATCCGGCCAGTTTGCGAACGCTCCTTCCTTTAGTGAGCAAACAAACCGTTCATACACAGTCCGTGATCAGAATTTCGGCATTTATGACACAGTGTTCACGCTGTGTCATCGCATGATTATCACGTTAAAATCCGGAAAAGCGACAAAACGGAAACCAAAATTTCGATGTTGATTTTCTGCATATACGACATAGTGTTAACACGGTGTTAAACATGAATATATCCCCTTGCGAACTGATTGCGAACTGCGCCCTAATCGCGACGTACAAAATATGGTCAATTCGCAAACCTCCCAAAATGTTTAGGTTAAGCGTTTTGCCGTTTCTCGGAGGCGATCATCCGTCACGGGAGTGCATCCGTGTCAGCATCCGTTCGCAGGGTCACCTTGAGCTCCATGAGCTTATCCACGAGGGGAATGGTGACAATGGTGGAGGCGAGCGCCATCACCACCATGCTGTTAACCATGGCCTCCCCGTACAAGTTCTGGTCTGCGGCGGCCAAGTTCACCACCAACACCAGAAGCCCTCGACAGTTGAGCAAGGCTGCCTGTATTGCTGACTCGATCCAACTCAGCCCGAGCATCATCCCAACCGGGATGATCATCATCTTGCCCACGAAGCTCGCCGCCAAGATCAGCATCGCCCCACCCGCCTGGCCCGCTTCTAGCGACGAGAGATTGACACTCAGCCCGTTTTGAGCGAAGAAGGTAGGTAGCACGTACGTTGTTGTGAAAGGTACGCTTGGATGTAGGCCGGTCCTCACCTGAAGGGCCATCCACACCCCTCTCAGGGGGGGCCATCCACACCCCTCTCAGGGGAAGACTCGCTCGCAATGCACCGCATGCAGTGCCTTCCCAGCAGCTTCCGATCTCATTGGCGTATCACCGAAGCGAATTCTGATGTTGCAGTGGAGCACAACCTGCCTTCCGATAATAAACAATGATGAAAGCGAGTGATGTGAAGCGCGTCACCTGCTGCGCACGCCCTGCGCGAGGAGGCTGTGACCCAAATCAGTCCAATGGCCGAGCGGGCGCCATGCCAACGTTCTCTGGGCATCGCCGGCGGTGATCCAACGGTGAGCAGCACTTCGGAGAGAAGATGCGAGTTCCCCTGGACTCGATAAAAAAAAGAAAAAGAAAAAGAGACACCCGTGTTCGGGGTGTGGGGCTTTGTGAGTCCCCTTGACTCTTATTCCTTTTCCTTCAATCTGGTTTTTTGTCCGCTTTTTCCCTGTATAGTCTGGTGAGGCTTACTGCGTATCCGGTGGCGAGGTCATGTATCTTTCGGAGAAGGTGTAGTGCTTCCTGTTTGTCGAATCCTAGGTGCTTGGTTAGTATTTTTTCCGTGTGTTCGTATATTGTTCCTGTGTTTCCAAACACCATTACGTGTAGTGTTACCTTGTACCCATACAGCTCCAGTAGCTTTACTAGTGGTGCATATTTCGTATATTTTGTCTTCAGTGCTTCCTCCCAGCTCATTTCGTCCGTATATGTTACCTCCACTAGGTGTATATGCCCCGCATCTGCCATTGCCCTCTGGTGCGTGTATCCCGGCTGCTTGTTTCCTCTCTCGGTCCCCTCCAGCATTACTATGTCCACAAAGTGTGGTATGGTGTCCTTTCCGTGCTCTGGCGCCGGTGTGTTCCTTCCGTCCATTCTGCATTGCCCTCTTGTAAGCAGAAAGTCCTCTATCGGCCTGCCCACATTCATTCCGACCCCTCTTCTCCCTGCCTGGGTTCTTATTACGCAACCCCCTTTCCTGCCCCTGCTCATTCCTTTTGCTATTATTTTGGTGGTTTACTCCGACCGAATTATTATCATGTTTTTTATCTCCCTTTCCGTGCATCCCTGGACTCAATAGAGCGTATGCGGTGGCCGATACATGCGGGGATTTCCCTTAACGCAGCAAGGCTCTCGACTAACACATCGTGGCAATGCTTTGGCTAATGCGAACCACTCTCCAGAAGCTCAGTCATGAGCGCCTCATAGGGGAATATAAAGGGCAGCCGGCACATGGGCCACTCTCCCGAAGCTCAGTCACGAGCGCCTCATAGGGA
>LGRX02006057.1:0-32128 GCA_001247695.2 Cymbomonas tetramitiformis
TGGCCCAAGCGTGCTCATCCTCGCAGTTGCGTGGGCAGCACGAGGTCGTTCTTCATATTCTCTGATGATCGCCTGGCGTGCTTGTATCGATTCCGAGAGAGCCGCCATGGTGAGGTGGTTTGCTGCGACCTCGGCCTGCCCTTGTGCCAAACTGGCAGACAGCCCAACAAGTCTTTCACTGATGACCTCCACGCTGTCTTCATCCTCTGTCTGCGGCGATGGTGTTCTGGTGCGACCCGTGTGAGTCCTCACACCCTCCACGGCCGCGAGGTCGGAAGAGTATCCTGAGATGCTGCCATCTCCCTCCTCACTTCCTGCATCCTCCCCCTCGATTGGGTCCAGGCATCTCATGAAGTCGTTTCGAAGACGCACCTGCACCTCTGCCCGACGTGCCTCAGCTAGCAACGCCGGGCCCACCGAGGATGTGAATGCCGACAATGGTTCTCGGTGCATCACTGCCACCTTGTTCCAGGTCTCCCAGCTGCAGCAGTCGAACTTGCGCGTGCCTGAGGAGAGGTACTCCAAGGTGAACGCCATGCTGCTGGGTCCCCGCTCACTGTAGTAGCGATTGTCCTCAAAGAGGTAATACACGGCCTTGGACCGGGCGTTGGCACGGGTCTTGAAAACCCGTAGGGTGCCCTGCCGTGGGCCATCGCTCAAATGGCCTCTGGCGATCTCCAAGAGCTGAGTGCGATCAACCAGATGCTCCATATGTTTCTGCAAGGTGCCGAGGAGTCCTCCCGTGCAGCCTTTCGACTGCCCCCCCAGAGGCAGAAACTCTCCCCTTTGTCCCACTCCTGCGGAGGAGGCGTACTGGTGCAGGGTCTGGCTGCTGAGTCGCTGCGTGTGCACCCCCTTTCCTCGCTCCGCGAAGGGCTTCCCAAGCTGGAACTCGATCTCGCCCATGAAGCAACGGTACTGGATGAGGAAGACCGTCTGTCCATGCAGCGCCATGAACTCCGAGATCCCTCCCAGATCCAGCCAGTTGGCTTCCCCAGCTGTGTTCTCGCTGCGAGTGGGCGACTCCGGCTCGTAGGTGCCCTGGAACACTGCAGCGTGGTACTCTAACATGGCAGGGTCGAAGACGCCGTTGGGCCAGGTTTGATGCCGTAAACGAAGCGTGGCTGAAGATGGTGGCGGTGCGGAGCCAGATGGCCCTGCCTCATCCCCCCTGACCGTCTTCGACGTCCTGAGAGTCTTGGATGTGCGCACTGGAGGGTTTCTTCTGGCCCCATAAGTGTCCAGCGCGTCCTGTGCTTGCTCCTCTGTCTTGCATGCACCGAGCATCACTCTCGTGTTGTCCCCCAGGTGCAGGTACTCCACGGCGGCAGCGTTCGTGCTGAACACCTCGCCACTGCCTCCTTCCCCATCTGTCACCGGGTAGAACTTCCCCATCTTGTCCGCCGCGTCTGACAGCGTGAGCTGCGGGACCACGTTCACATTCACGCCCTCCACACCAGCCACCTCCATGTCGTACCTCACCTTCAGACGAGCTCGAAGGTCAGCGATGTCCACTCGCTGTACGTACTTTAGATGCTGGTACTGCCAGCGCTGGTCCTTCTCATAGTAAAAAGGCAGCTGGAACTCGCCAGTCATCTTACCCATGGGGTTCATGATGGTGACGCCTTCCATGGTGTGACGTACCATGCGCTCCATGAGATCCCATTGGGCGCGAGTGTGCTCGCTGAGTACGCAGAACTGGCGCGCCACCTTGTCCCACATGAGCTTGCCCGTCACGACCCCTGGGTACGTCTGATTGGTGTTGAGGATCTCCTGAACACTCGCCATCGTGTACCTTCCAGCCTCCCGATGGGCACCACAGTCAGGGAGTGGGACCTGCTCGTTGTCCTTCCTTCCGCTCGCCCTTGTGGTCCAGGTCTCTGAGGGTATCTTCGTCTCCTTGTCAACCTTCTGGTCCACCAACGTAAAGTCGGGCCACAGTAGCTCCGTCTCCAGGATGGTCTTGTATTCTCCACAACGCGAGAACTTGACCCGCACAAATCCTGCGTCCACACCACCTCCATCGCCCTCTTCGCAGAGTGTGCACAGACGAGCATAGCCCGTGCGGTCGATGTACAAGCGCTGCTGAGACCAGCTGCTCTCCTTGTCTTGGTAGTCCCACGGGTTCACTGCCATGCCCCCCCATGGCTGTACGCTGGCCAGCTTGAAGTCAGCTTCGCTCGCGGCCTCCTGCGCCAGCGTGAGGTCTGGATAGCGAGGGTCTGACTGAGTTGTGGTCAGGCTGGCTGGCGTGAGGGACCCCCTCGCATCTGGCTCTTCAGCACTGGACCACTCACCTCTGGTCGCCACATTGGCTTCCCGCTGGCTGCGTGATGATGCTTGTAGCATGCCCAGTATCTGGTCTGTCAAGGACGTACCAGGCGCCGGAGGTTCGTACGTTGAGCTCTCGGTGTGTGAGCTGACTCGCCCAGTGAGCTCGCCTTGCATCATTGAGCTGGGTCTCAGGAAGCCCGCCTCCACCATAGACTGGCAGCGCGCCTCGAGTCTCTCCTTCTCCTCCGAGTTGAACCTTCTCAGCCTCATCTCCTCTAGCCATGACGCCAGGCTGTCCACTAGCTCGGGGTGGTTTCGCGAGAATGCACAAGGTGCAGGCGCACACCTCTCCCCTGCGAGGGCCAGACGGTCTTCTCCCCTTGCGCCCAGGGACACTGCTTCACGTGGTGGTAGCTCGCAATCCTCAAAAGCGGGGGCAAGAGTGCGCGCTGCCGTGGCATCGACGTCGAAGATCTCGGTCGCCAGGCACACTCTCGGGTCTTCGTTCCGCTTGCTCCTTGCATCGACGGGCGGCGTCAACTCGATCAATGGCAACGTGACCTTCTCCTTCATGCCCAGTGACACCGCGGCCTCAGAAGTGGCGATGCCTCTGTAGAGGTCGATGGTCAACTTGAGGGCGTTCTTCAGGGGTCCCGTGCCCACCAAGAAGTCCCACGTCGTGTCGTTGGTGTAGGTGACGAAGGCGTGGAGCCGATGCAGAGTCATGTACGGCGTGCCCGCGGCGAGAACCACATCCACGTAGCAGTACTTCGTGAATTCCGCAGGGCTGCCATCACATCTAGCCACCCTGGCCCCTGTCTCTGCATCAAAGATGGTCAAGCCCAACCTGTTGGCTGTCCTGATTGGGATAATGTTGCAGTTGGCTCCCGTGTCCAGGAGAAGCGCTTTGTACAACATAAGCAAGCCTCCAGAGGCCATCAGCGCCATCCCTTGTGCCAGAGACTCGTTCAGGAGCTTGCATACAGGCTGGACCTGCGCCATGGCGGTGAGCTGTTCCTCTGTAAGACCACTGAGCATCTTCTTCTTCAATAGCTCGTACGCCTTGGCCTCCATGGTCCCTGCGTGCAGCTCGCCCCTCTCGCTGAAGTCTCTCACCCCGTAGCTCTCCTGGACGGTGGCCGCTGCAGCGGTTACATGCACCGTCGTCATCCCCTTCCTGGGCTGCTCCACCATGTCCTCCGGCATCTCGTCCAGAGGAACCTCTTCTTCGTCACTGTCGTCGCCCGACTCCATGCCCGGGCAATCGTCATCATCGTCACTGTCGTCACCCGACTCCATGCCCGGGCAGTCATCATCCTCATCGCTGATGTCCTGGCAGTCTGCTGCTGAGGCTGTCGGCACGGGGAGCTGGTTGTTCTCAGCCAGTTCCACCAAGGTCTCCACACCCCTTGGAGCTGTGATGCGACCTTCTGCTACGAGTCCAGCAGCTAGCTTACGGAAAGCTGCTCCCAGACTCTTGATCACGGAGGCCATGAGCTGCACCTTCCTCTGCATCTCGTCCGCCGCAGGCGCCATGGGCACCTGTGCGTCTGCCTCGTACTCCTCGGGTGTCTTCACTGGGAAGCCCCTCATGCGCTGGGTACTTCCCAGGGCTACTGCTGGAGCCGCCGTGAGTTCAGACTCCGCACTCTTGCACAGCGTCTCGGGGAGTGCCCCCAGACCCAAGGTGTTGAGGGCGCTCGAGAGCTCCTCTTCGCCCATCTCCTCGGCCATAGCTGAGAGTAGCTCGGTTGGAGGGCAAGCCGACACTCCTACCCCTGCGCTGCCATGGTGGTGCGCGCGTGCATCGACGGTGTGAGTCTCCCTCTCCGCGACGTGCGCTGCGACTGGTTCCTCGTCGGAGCCCTCATCCTCGGACAGCACCTGCGACTTCACACTGCCCGCACGACTGGCAGTCTTCCTAGCAGCCACCATGCCCTGGTACTCTGCTTTCAACGCCTCGGGATTGCCAGTGGTGCTCTTCTGCTTGTCCTCCGGTGACTGTTTGGCTCTGTACTTGTCCTTCTCGTCGTTGGACAGCTGCTGCCAGTCCGTCACCAGGATGCCCCAGTCAGAGTTCTTGAAGCGGTTCTTCAGATTGTACATGCGCAGAGCGGCGTTCTCCGCGTCCCACCACTTGCTGGAGCCAAGCCTGCTCTCGTGGAATCCAGCAGGCATCTTGACGTGTTTATAACCACTCCTGCACTGCTCGGGATCGGACTCATGCCAGCCCCCTCCAAAGCAGCGCAAGCACTTGGGCTTGTTGTTCGTACGCACGCCCTCTGCTGGCGGTGGCGTATTGTTGTAGGAGGCCTTCTTAGCTCTTTCGGCCACATTCACCTCCTTCTTCATCTTCTTAGAAGGTGGTGTGTCTACCTTCTTGCTGTTCTCCGGTTCGCCTGACTGCACCACCTCAGAGGACTCAATCTTCTTGATCGAGTTCTTTATGGCCTTGAGGTCAAGGCCATGCTGTCGCGCCTCCCAGGTGGAGTACTGGCAGCCACATCGTCTGGTGATCTCCTGGAGGAAGGTGAGGATCCAAGACTCTGCATCGCCCTTGAGCTTGTCTTGAACCTCGACGATGGCCTCCAGGTCCTTCCAGGTCACCCGATTGGGTGGCGGGAACTGTGCCCTCAGTTGCTCCTTCACCCGCGTCTGGAAGACCTTGATGCGCAGGTTGTCCACGCAGTCCTCGATGAAGGTGCGCAGCTCTTCATCGCTCAACACCTTCCCAGTGTTGAGCTGCATTTCCCTGCGTTGGCACATCTTCATGTAGGTCAGCCCATCCTGCCCCACCTCCTGTGGCTTCTGTGTCAACAGATCCACTTTCTCTTGAGTCCCTTTCATCATGAACTTCTTGTCAAGGGCAGCGATGAAGCCCCTGAGCGCGTAGAAGTACTGGGTATCACGGGTGCCATCACGTCCCGTCAAGCCTTTCAGGGAGGTTCCATCAGTCAGATATTCGTCGGAAACCTCCCCTTGGGTGTCTTGGTTCGTCACCGGCCTCGCTATCACCCACGTGGTGCCAGTGTTCATCTCATTGAAAGGGGGCCTAGCGCACGGAATGGTACCCTCGAGTGGGCCATGCTCGCTAGTGTCCTTTAGGACTCGGTCCATGTTGGAGGCCACTACCCCCCCTCTTTCATAGTTCTCGCGCCACCAGCTGAGAGCTTGTGAGTTCTCTCCAGCCAGACACGCAGGGACGATGTCCCACAGATATTCAAAGTCAGGGGGAGTCTCTCTCAGGGTCTTCATCTGTGCTTCGGTGAGAGTGCCAGCCCCGGACCTGAGCCTCTTCCTGACGTTGGCGTTGTGCTGCCGTACGAAATTCTCGCACATGTCGGCGAACTCCCTCAGGAACTTGGGCCGATCTTCTTCCTTGGTGCCCGTGTAGTTGGGCAGCGTACCAAGGTTGACGCGAGCGAAGTCAGTGTACTCCATGTCTTCCTCAAAGATTACTATCGGCTCCTGGGCCTGGGCTTGCAGTTGTGCTGGTGCTTGTGCCTCAGGCTGTACTAGTGCTTGAGCCTCAGGCTGGCCACCGGCAGCCCCTTCCTCTCCTTCCAGCTCTGTAAAGTGCTGGCTCACTCGTATCGCTCTCTGGGCACGCCTCTCTGCCCTTTGCTGATCCTGACGGTCGGTCTTGGATTCCGTTGCTACCTTTCTGGTGGAGAAGAGATACTGGTGTGAAGGCTCTTTTCACTCCACACTTCCCAGCTTACCAGTACGGATGAATCCGTCCCTGGCCTCACCTTTCAGTGCTTTGCTCTAAGTAGCAATCACTGCCAGGATAATCTCGTCCAAGACTGGTGAGCAAGGTTCCATCTGTGACCCGGTCTTATATTGGCTCTCCCAGATGTCCAGCAAGGTTGCCTCTGCCCTCAGTGTCTCTGGTCCACGCAGTAAGTCAGCAGAACGCCAGCATGAGTCAAGTGACCACAAAGAATGCTGTCGTGATGGTGTCCACTGACAGTCCTGTTTCGCTCCACGCCTTCAGGCGTACCAGTACGGATGAATCCGTCCCTGGCTTTACCGTCTGGTGCTTTGCTCCAGCAGGATGTCACTTCCCGAAATAGCCCAGTACATAATTCTCAACGCTGCAATCATGTTCGCAAAATTAGCAACTGGTTCTGCTGTGACCGCTGTCGCTGTACTTTGCAAGACTGGTGAACTTCGAGTGTCGCAACAGCCTGCTTCACTCAACCTCTTCCAAGGCTTACCAGTACGGATAAATCCGTCCCTGGCATCACCATTCAGAGGTCTCGTTCTTCAGGACTGCTGTTGAACTCTCAGCATTACAGACGACATGTCTGTAATAAGGCACATTTTTGTTTTGAAAAAGACTGTTAATTACAGTTCTGACGCAGTCGCACAAGGACAAGTCCACAAATGTATATCTTTACAAGCAGAAGAATGCTGTATCTTACAAATTATCTCATAACACTGCTGTTTTCGCGGTCTTAAGCGAGTCCTGGCTATTTTCGGAATCACTGTTACGAAGGCAAAACAAAAATGAGCGTCTGGCTCACCCTGCTACGCCGCCCTACATATTCTCGCTATCTCCAAACAAGTGTAACACCCATCCGTATTTCCGTATCTCGTCACTGTCATAACTCCTCGCGCGTATCGTACTGCGCGTGTCATACGTTCGTCACAGAGACTGCTACAGCAAGTGTCACAACCCGGCTGAGGTACACGATAAGCCGTGGTTTGTGACAGGGGTACCGCCAGCCCGCTGACACCCACCTCGGGGTTTACGCGGTTGGTGGTGCTACGAACATCCACGGCTTCAAGATTCACGACGAGGTCCGCGACGACGCTCTGGACGCGCCACCGCCGCCGGCACCGCCCCCCGCTCCGCAGTCGGTGGTGTCCGACGAGGGGATGTACCCCATCAGCGCGCTGCACGCACACGAACCACACGCGACCTTCATGGACAAGTTCGCATTCAACTTGGACGTAGCGGGAACGGAGCCGACACTTGCGATGCACCACATGGGCTCCGTCGCGCCCGTGGACTCCGTCTCCGTAGCGACAGACGACTCCGAGGATGGGGACGAGTGTATTCCACCACCGAGACAGCCCTTGGGATGCGGCAGACCGCCGATGGGTTTCGGGTTCTCTGCCCTCACGTCCCTCGCAGTCTGCCTGTTGTTTGTTGTTTGTGCAACTGCCGCGCCTTTGCGTGATTGCTCCGCGCCGGCATCTTCAGCAACAGGGCGCACCGGCGACGAGGTCGGTGGTGCTGGTGTGCTGACGCCCACAGCCGTTCCGCCGGATCTCTACTACCAGCCGGCAGGCTGGTACGGCAGCTGGTACCGTACTACGTACGGGTACGGGTGGACATGGCTCCCGGGCCCCCCGCAGCCGCCTGAGGCAGCCCCAATTATTGCTGCGCCGCCCTCACCGGGTGGTGCTCCGCCATCGCCGGACTACGAACCACCCGCCTGGGGCGGTGGGACCGGGGATGCACTTTCTTCTTCAATTCAACACCGGGACGGGCCGATTGCACCCGGTGCAACTGCCTGCGGCGACATCGACACATCTCCAATCTTCTCAATTTGCTCTACGAATGATTTCACAGGCAGTGGTACCAGCTCTCCTGGGCGCTGTGACAGTGGCACCGGCTCTCCCGGGCGCTTTCAAAGTGGCTAGAGTTGCAATTGAGATTAGCCTGCCTACAGACTGTTGTGCTGTTGGGTCGGGTTGCCCCAAGATGGGCTTAGTTTAGGGCTTTAACTGTACAGTATCCGTATTCTGCACTATGCCTCACTAACTGCTAGTTTCGGGGGTTACCCTGCCAGAAAGGACAGGTTCCCCTGTAGGATGCTTATTTCCACCGAAGCTGAGTAGGTGTTTGTTTCGGTTCCGTGACCACCTAGTTTGCCAGTCACCACCCTAGGTGGTGTGCTGGAAGTGACGCCCCGACTGTCATTCCTATAGTTAGGGTGTATGACTGTCACCGGTCCCGGAACCCTAGACCCCGAACATATAACGGGAAGACTCGGTATTCTGTTGATCCGATGATTATTCTGATGACCTACACTCCGAATATACAGTCAAGCTGATATATTCAGCAGTATTCGATCCAGTGGTTCGGCTGAAGAAGCCGTAGCTTATCTCTTCTTTCTCTCAGAGGTCGACGGTGAACTGGTCTTTACAGCATCAGACACAGACACCACTATGGAAGACCCCGAGGTCACGGCAGCACGTGATCAGATGAGAGAAGACTTTTCAGACATTTTCCAGGAGGATCTTCCAGCTGGTCATAGGCCAGAACGGTTTGAAGGTGGTTATCATCGAATCAACATTGAACCTGGGCACAAACCACCATCGCAGCCAGTACGTACCATTCCAGTACCCATGATGGAAGAACTCAAACGACAGATCATCAAATATGTCGACTTGGGTATCCTTCGTCCGTCATCATCTCCATATGGATGTCCTATCATTTTCGCTCCTAAGCCAGGTGGGAAGTGGAGGATGTGCTGTGATTATGGAGCCCTTAATAACATCACAATTAAGGACACGTATCCATTGCCACCTCACGACACCCTTCTTGAACAGCTGAAAGGCGCACAATGGTTTAGCAGATTTGACTTCAATCAGTTTTTCCATCAGATCCCTATACATCCAGATGACATTCACAAAACAGCTATTCGCACCAGATACGATTCCTATGAGTGGACAGTCATGCCTTTCGGATTGACCAAGGCTCCTGCAACAGCTCTACGTGTAGGAAATCGGGCATTCTTCGACTTCATCGATCGGTTCCTTGTCATTTTCATGGACGATACCATCGTATACAGTCCGGATTTTGACAGCCACGTGAGTCATGTCCGACAGTTTCTCCAGCGTTGCAGAGAACACCAGTTCTTCATCAGGCCTTCCAAGGTGGAGTTGTTCGTCAGATCTATAGACTTCATCGGACATCACATCTCTGAAGCAGGCTTGTCCATCATCGAAGACAGAATCCGAGCAGTTATGGCAATTCAGCCTCCAGTGTCTTATGGTCCTACCGTTGGAAAACAGCCTCTACGCCGTATGGCTAAAGATGGCAAGTCATCCCTTCGGTCATTCTTGGGCATGGTCGGTCAATTCAGGAGATTCATACCAAAGTTCTCCAAAGTTGCCGAGCCGCTCAATCGTCTCCTTAAAGATAATGCAGAGTTTGTCTGGGAATCTGAGCAGCAGCAGGCATTTGATAACCTCAAAAGTGCCATCTGTAACGCTCCAGTACTACAGCTTCCAGATCAAAAACTGCCATCTATTATGGAGGTCGATGGATCAGGCACACACGTTGGTCAAGTGATACTCCAGGATCAAGGAAAAGGTATGAAGCCATGTGGCTATCACAGCGTCACTCTATCCGATACACAGAGACGTTGGCCTATTCCTGAGATCGAGCTATTTGCCATTGTGGAGGGCTTCCGATTCTTTCGCCACATCTTGTTGGGAGCTCCTGAGACCATTGTACGCTCAGATCATCAGCCACTGGTTTATTTCCAGACCAAATCCACACTGAGCCCCAAACAGGCACGGTGGTTGGATGAGCTCTCCGAGTACAACTTCCGT
This sequence comes from Cymbomonas tetramitiformis, assembly GCA_001247695.2. Lineage (NCBI taxonomy): Eukaryota > Viridiplantae > Chlorophyta > Pyramimonadophyceae > Pyramimonadales > Pyramimonadaceae > Cymbomonas > Cymbomonas tetramitiformis. Next base: position 9,850 of record LGRX02006057.1, read on the forward strand.
ATAGAGCATATTGCTGGCGATAAGAATAAGGTCGCAGATGCACTCACTCGTATCTCTGCACTTTTTGAACTCACTGATTGTCTTCAGCACATGGACATCAGCGAGGTCATGCCATCTGCAGATCCTACATTCATTGCTCTTATATCTTCTTCATCAGCTCATCAGCTACACGACATCATTATATCCGAATATGATCGTGATACATTTGCACAGACTATTTTGGCTAAACTGACATCATCGACTTCATCACAGTCAGTCAGCAGCTACAGCTTCGAGCTCATTCAGGGGTTGATCTATCGTAAGACCATATATGGCAGACAGCTGTACATTCCACCAACAGCTAAAGTCCCCACAGATGACGGTGAGATCACACAGCTTCGCCACATTCTCCTTCATGAGTGCCACTCAGCCACTATTTCTGGTCATGTAGGCAAAAATCGCATGCTTCATCTTCTGCGTAGCCGGTATTATTGGCCAGGAATGACAACGGCAGCCATCAAGTACATTCGGGAGTGCCCCGTTTGTCAGCGCCAGAAAACGAGGCGACACAAGCCTTATGGTCAGGCACATATACGATATTCCGTGCCTAAGACAAAATGGCTAGATGTATCTCTTGATTGGATCACTGACCTGCCTATCACCACTAATGGGCACGACAGTATATTTGTGGTGATGTGCCAATTTTCTCATCGATGTCATCTCATTCCTTTCAGCATGACCTGGACAGCTCAGCATACTGCTTCTATCTATATGCAGCATATCTTCAAGCTCCATGGTCTTCCGAGGAACATCATCTCAGATCGAGACCCCAGATTCACCTCTACATTCTGGCAGACACTGTGGAAATCTACTGGTACGAGATTGTCCATGACGTCCTCACACCATCCACAGTCGAATGCAGCCAATGAGAGGAGCCATGCCTTCATCGAGGATATCCTCAGGTACTTTTCAAATTGTTGATTCATGATTCGATTTCACCATCCTCTGATTCATAAACTGATTAGATGGTATTTTTTCATCCACAGGTGTTGTTGCAATGATACTTCAGCCAATTCGTGGGAGGACAAGTTGCCTCTGGTGGAGTTTGCAATTAACAACACCGTTTCTGCATCAACTGGTTATTCACCGTTTTCTCGACTCGATGGCGCAACCACTTTCGCCTCATGACCTGGTAATCACTATTCCGCCAGAAGCTCCTGTTCCAATACAAAGAGCTATTCGAGATCATTTTGACCAGTACTCGGCTGTTCATGCCAACGCGGTAGACAACATTTTCCCGAGCAGCAGAAATTAGCCAAGCCAGATTCAATAAGACTCACATGCCTCGGCAGTTTGCAGTTGGGCAGAAAGTTCTTTTACGGACCGAGTTTATTCAATGGACTGGTTTGACAGAGGCAGGCAGCCACTTTAAGCAGCCATATATTGGGCCGTTCACCATTTCCAAAGTGCTTAGCCATGGCCGTGCATACGAGTTAGATTTCGGAAACCTCGATATCCGTATTCATCCGGTACAGCCTGTTTCCAGATTAGAGCTGTACAATGTCATGGGGAAACAGAAACTGTACCGCTAGACCAGAAGCCCGAAAAAGGTGAGCCAGGCCGGGATCGAGCCCGTGACCTCTCGCATACCGGACGAGCGCTCTGCCGTTGAGCTACTCTGGCTATTGATGGCGTTTCTGGTGCGGTACAGAGTACTGACTCCCCACGGTGCCACGTAGGCGGCGAAGAGTGAAACACGAAGGATACAACTTTTTCCCCCAATCTGCCGTTGCGGTGCGCTCTCTGTTGGGGCATCGCGCGGCTATGGGCGGCGCGACTGTTGGGGGCGTGCGGCCTGTGCGGCACGATTGTATCCTTCATGACACAACCTCACTCTGAAGTGTCTACGTGGCACAACCACAACCAGCTGCCGGCGTCACACCTGCGCAGTGGAAGCGTGGTAAGAGCCCATAACCTCATGGGGAAACAGAAACTGTACCGCTAGACCAGAAGCCCGAAAAAGGTGAGCCAGGCCGGGATCGAGCCCGTGACCTCTCGCATACCGGACGAGCGCTCTGCCGTTGAGCTACTCTGGCTATTGATGGCGATTCTGGTGCGGTACAGAGTACTGACTCCCCACGGTGCCACGTAGGCGGCGAAGAGTGAAACACGAAGGATACAACTTTTCCCCCCAATCTGCCGTTGCGGTGCGCCGTCTCTGTTGGGGCATCGCGCGGCTATGGGCGGCGCGACTGTTGGGGGCGTGCGGCCTGTGCGGCACGATTGTATCCTTCATGACAATGACTCGATCCAAGCACCTTTGCCTCTGCCACAGATGATCACCGAAGAAGGGCAACCACTGTTTGAGATATCACATATACTCTCGGATAAGTTTACTAGAGGTGTCAAATACTATTTAGTGCGATATGCAGGCTACGGCCCTGAGCATGACACCTGGGTCAAAGCCACAGAGCTGACCAATGCAGCAGACATTATAGCTGCCTATGAAGGCTAAACATTATATTAAGCCTCATGCCCTTACTTCTTGTAATATATACTAATACATGTCGATCATCTATATAACCTTGCTCTTAATGTTTTATCATTATGTTGCATAGAAGCAGGAAATTGATCCTTCCTTGCTAAAGGTGTAGTGAGCCTTGTACAAATCATACCCTTGCACAGATACGCACATGCGAGATATCATATCTGTGGATAAATAAAAACTGCTAAATGCTACCTTTGCCAAAGCCGTGGTTTGTCATCGGATTCTTGGCCAGTCATCCGAAGCTACCGGAGATATCGACTGAGGTAGACGGAGTTGTGATCCTAAGTTGTGCTTGACAAACATAACTAAATAAATTTCACATTAGTACGTGGCGAATCCATTCTCACTCATCGCGATAGATGTTCGTCAAAGCGTGCGTACTGGACCATATTAGAGTGAGCAGACCGGGTAAGGATTATAAGTCCAATCCCGTTAAGCAGGGCCACTCTGTTTGCAATAAAACAAGCCCCCGGTGAAATAACTCCGGAAACAAACACGGGCTCCCCGTTGCCGCCTATGATCCTCCAAAGTAGCTTAAGGAGGGGAGGAAGGGTTGGGTGCACTATATCAGGCCGAGAATCGTTCGATTATAAATCGTTAAATCGTGGGATCATCGTTCGCAAAGCGACGACGGCTAGCGCAAATAATCCGTAACGTACACTTCGGATGCTTTGAATCGTCACTCTGACGCACGATACGTGTGGATCAATCGTAATCCAGCGTCAATCTGTATCACGAAACGCAATTCATTGAACCTTGAAACGTCACTCTGAAATACGATACGAACTTCAAAGGGGGCTACATCCTAAGAACTGTAAGGTGAGGGACTAAAGTGGACTCAGTTCCCCCCAATAACCTAAAAGCACCATGAGGGACGCCTCAAATCGGTGTAAGAAGACTGGTACCAGCAAGAAGCGACAACAACAAAGACATCATAGACATATACAAAGGTATGCCCGTTGTGAGGTCACAACTCTTTTAAGAGGGGAGATCTGTCAGGGTCATGACCGATGACATATATGTCATACATGTCATACGTGTCATACCTGTCAGACATGTCATACCATACAGGATCATGACCGATGACATATGTGTCATACATGTCATACGTGTCATACCTGTCAGACATGTCATACCATGTCATGTCATGTCATGTCGAGTCGTGTCATATATTATTATGACATTCGTCAGTACGGTCGACTATGACTGTACATGTCGCCAGATGATAAGTCACATCATCTGTCATTATTCAAGGAAAGACTTGAATGACCCTGTCATCGAGAGTTCGTACGTCGAACTCGAAGATGGCAAAGCAAGATACATCTTGAAGTAACAAACAAGAACCATCTTGGCTTTAAGCATGTGCGGAACACGCATGCGCAGTATGAACGAACTATTCGTTACCACAATACTGGTCGTTCAACCAACGTCTCGGGTTCACAACCCAATGGCGGTACCATCTATGCGATGGGAGACGTATGGTATAGATGAGCGAAGCGTTGGGCTTCAGCAGTATCTTCACACAGAAGTTCTGCACCTCATCCCGCTATTATCTGACGCTTGTGTTTGCCGTTCTACAACACAGCGCATACTTGTATTTTGTATGATATATTGAGGGCTTACTTATCTAGCCCTAACATAACCTCGATCCCAAGCATCGCAAGGGGTGGCAAATGCCATCACAATATCCACGCACATAGAATGAGCCACGATACGCATCATTCGGCCACTGAATACGCCGAGCAACGAGTCATGATTCGATTTTAGGGTTGACGTGTGGCTCTGCGTTGCGCGTTGCTGCACTCCCGCCAATCAACCCACGGCCATGTAGCCTCGATCCCAAGCATCGAAAGGGGTGGCAAATACCATCGCGGTATCCACGCACATAGAATGAGCCACGATACGCATCGTTCGGCCACTGAATACGCCGTGCCATGGGCCATGACTCAATATTAGGGTTGACGTGTGGCTCAGCGCTGCCCGCTGCTGCACTCCCGCCAATCAACCCACGACCATGTAGCCTCGATCCCAAGCATCACGAGGGATCGCAAATGTCGTCGCACTATCCACGCACATAGAATGAGCCACGATACGCATCATTTGCTGGATTTGACACTGTGACACTCAAAACTGTCACATGTCACTTCCTATGGTAGGCTGGGTGACCGTCACCAGTAGACGGGAAACACCCGTTAGGTATTTATGTATGCCTCTGATTTATCCATCACACTTTTACCGTTCTGATTCCGTAACCCTTAACTCAGGGTTTATCTCACCAGTTAGATATATATTACCGCCGAACTATATATCTGCCAGGTTTGGCCCCACTTGCGCTTTATTTAGCCACTGCGAGATTGCCACCATGAGTGGCTAAGCTCGGACGCCTGGGATGGAGTGCCGGCGCGTCACGGGTATGGCCTAAATTTTATGGGTTGATTTACGGCACGCCGCACCGGTTGGAGAACGATTTTCTTACGGGACTTAACGTTGGACTGGTTTACGTTTTATGGTTGGATCCCACACCGTTGCGTATTGGCCGCCGCTACCACACGACTTCCCGGAATTATTTGATCTCTCACGGCTGCCGTATCGCCGACCCGAGGTTTCTTGGCCGCCCGAAACTGCCGCACATCTCACGTTTCATTGCCTCACTCCGCCCCTTCAGTCCTTCTCACTATGGTTGCTTCTACTCGAGCCACCGCTAGCATGGCGAATCGCCGACGCGCACTAGCCACGATTTTTGATTCAGCAGCTGCGAGACACGCCAACACTCCAGCCACGCCGCCGGCAGCTCAGCCGGCTGCCAATTCAGCAGGTGCTGCGTTCCTAGCCTCGGTGCGTACCCTTCAGAGGGAGCACTTCGACATGAAGATCTCCAAGTCCGTTCGTCAAAAGTTGTTCGAGGACAAGAACGGGCGGTTTTCGGCGGCTGAGGGCCACGCGTCCGCGCTCTTCGCCAGGATGGTCTCTGCGCTGCAGACAGCATTTGTCACGGAGGACATTGGTTTCGCACCCCTTTTCCTACTAGACGATGCTACCCTTCCCATCCGCGTGGAGGCCAACGCCTTATTGTTCTCCACGCTCGAGCTCATGGTTGACCCCGCGTCGCCAGCAGCGGACTGGATGGACTCCTCGCACTCCACTTTCCCGAACGACGGTAAGCGGGTGCTGCTTGAGTTTGCCCGCCGCATGATCCCGGCGGGTGACCCCTTTCAGGGTCAAGCGGACATGTTGGGCATCCGCATCTCTGCGGGCGTGGACCCGCATGACAAAATCGGCGACTTCAACGCCGCTCTGAAGGCTGCGAGGACGCGGGCAACACTCCAAGATGAGGACGTGAAGGCGCTGTTCATCAAGTCCCTCGACACCGTCTTCTACCAGCCGGTGGTGTCGCGGTTGCTTCTCCATGATCAACGAGCCGCTCACGACCTCCTCACGATTCAACAATGGGTGCGTGAATGCTACTCCGAGCACGTGCGGGCGGGCACCGCCACGGCGTCCGCACACCGCTACTCTCACGGCACGCATTTCATGGAGAGGGACGCCCATGACTCCGGTGGACCCGGTGAGCTCGCGGACTTGAGGACGATGGTCCTCGACTTGAAACGTCAATTAGCTGCGTTCCTCGACACCGCAGAGTCCGGACCGGCTCCGCGGGGATTTACTCCTCGCGCGGACAAGCCGGACCGCCGCATTAAGACGCGTTTCGCGGCCTCGCCCCTACCCAAGGGGGGGAATTGGTCGCAATCCATCTCCAAGAAGGTAGCATTCCATCGCGACACCGGTGCGACCGTGCCGTACTGCCAGAATCAGGTGTGCGCGAAGGGCAGGGCGCGGCATCGGCATCGGGACTGCCCGAACGGGGGCCGGACCGGGCTCTCGGCCTACGCTTTCGCTGAGGAGGCCGAGAACTCGGTGTTGGCCGCAAAATTTCAACATGCCATCGACCACGACGACGCCGAGGAGTTCGACGCCCTTTGCATGCTCGCGGGCGGGAAGCCGGACATCTTCGCCGACCTCGCTCTCCGCGTGCTCGTTCTGCGAGGAGGACGGTGAGGCCCTCGTGTCCGCCGTCGCCGAGTTCTCCGAGTTGGCGCGCGCGGCTGGGGATTCGACGTTCAACGTCAACACCTTCACTGCCGACTTGCCGGTGGTGTCGGAGCCGCCCGCACACTCCCCGCCCGCGTCGGTTGAGTCCGAGGAAGAATGGACCGGTCCGCCGAACCCCTTCTGCCCTCCCATAACCCGCACGTTCGCCGATTTCATTGAGGGCACGGGGATTGCATTGGTGCCCGACGAGCCGGCCCCGAGCATGAATTTGCTCTCCGCGGTTGAGGGGCCGGGACGCGTGATGGACTACAAGCCCGCGACTTACACCACGAGCGACGATGACGACGAGGATGACTCGGTGGCACTGACGCGGCCACGGTACGGCTGCGGGAACGGCATTCCGAGGTTCGCGAGGTCTCTCCTCACTTCCTCCTTGGTGTGCGCACTCTTTATAATTTGTGCCACCGCCGCACCGCACGCCGTTGCCGATGTCGGTGGTGCCGGTGCGCGCACATGCACGGATCCACCGGTCGGTGGTGCTACGTGGACTGCCTCGGCAGTCCCGGCTACGGAGGCTTCGCCGACTGAAGTGGTTCGTGACGGGCCGTGTGCTATTCCGCCTCGTCTCCACCGGCGGGAGCAGAGACGGCAGGGCCTCTATATGGCTCCGGTGCCGTGGCATCCCGGGCCGCCGCCGCCTGCCGAGTTATTTGAGGACGGTCCTCCGCTGTCGCCGGCATCGTCTTCAGATGACGAGGCCCCACCGTCGGGCAGCACTTGGCAGCACCCCGGTGCGGTGCAGCCTCCTGTGATCGAGGATTCATCAATTTCTTCTACGAATGATTCACCACCGGCCCCGGAGGCCGGCAACTACTTCACCCTCACGCTGCTCCGAGCCGGACCGCCAGCTCCGAAGACCTCTAGTGGCTGAGATTGATCACACCGTGCCTGCCTAGAGATTAGCTATAGTGTAGCTTCCTAGATGTGCAGAAGAGCTCTCTGAATTTGAGCTGTGTTTAGGGTTTTGGCACCTAACAGCAGTATCTGACAATCTTTGCTGTGAACTGGGACCGCCCTGACCAAGAGTACAGGCCCCCAGTTGTGCTACAGTTTCCTCCTGAAGTTGAGTAGGGAGTTTGTTGCTTCGTTTCGCTACTAGCTCCGGTCACCACCCTAGGTGGTGTGCTGGATTTGACACTGTGACACTCAAAACTGTCACATGTCACTTCCTATGGTAGGCTGGGTGACCGTCACCAGTAGACGGGAAACACCCGTTAGGTACTTATGTATGCCTCTGATTTATCTATCACACTTTTACCGTTCTGATTCCGTAACCCTTAACTCAGGGTTTATCTCACCAGTTAGATATATATTACCGCCGAACTATATATCTGCCATCATTCGGCCACTGAATACGCCGTGCCATGGGTCATGACTCAATATTAGGGTTGACGTGTGGCTGAGCGTTGCCCGCTGCTGCACTCCCGCCAATCAACCCATGACCATGTAGCCTCGATCCCAAGCATCACGAGGGATCGCAAATGTCGTCGCACTATCCACGCACATAGAATGAACCACGATACGCATCATTCGGCCACCAATACGCCAAGCATCGAGTCATGATAAGAATTGTCCCTGAACAGCTGCAGGGGACATTTTCGGGCATGTGCGACGAGCATGCTACCATTATTGGTTTCATGCGACATGTGCCCAAGTATGGATTATGAGGTATACTAACGAAAAATATCATAATTTGCTACATTTGAAGACCATCGGGGCATTTTGCACTCAACACACTATTATCGTCTACCAGCAGGCCGCCCCTGCACTTTCCAGTAAGTTTTTTCTCAATATATTGAGTTTGATGGCCTTTACGGGGTTGGGGGACCTTGCTCAAGTCACAAATATGGATACCAATACTTCATACATCTCAAGTAGGTGACTAACGTAGAAGTTGTGGCACTTTCCGCGCTCATACTGATCCTACATTGCAAAATCTGAATTAAGAAACAATTTCAAACTGTCTCGAGCTTCCCAACACCGATTTATCTGCGTCCGACAGATCGAAAATAATTTTATACACACTGGCGTAATTTTCGAGTCATCGTCGTCATCGAAAATGCACTTTTGATTAGGTCATGAAATTGCTGTATGTCATGTCATGTCATGTCATGTCATGTCATGTCATGTCATGTCATGTCATGTCATGTCATGTCATGTCATGTCATGTCATGTCATGTCATATGTCATGTCATATGTCATGTCATGTCATGTCATATGTCATGTCATGTCATGTCATGTCATCGTACATCGTTTTGTCTCCATATACTATTTATCTTATACAAAAATTTTCGATGTAATCGCCGCGGTCATGATGACCCAAAAGGCTACATCGCGACCGTAAATATTCTGTCAGACTGTATCTGCACCATCAGATTCCGTATTCTGACAGGTGGGTAACTCGAAACCGACTAAATGTGCATAATGCCGTTTAATGTGCATGTACGCTTCCGGTCAAAGCTGTGCTAAGGTCAACTTTTCACGGCGGTTCGATCTATCGGAAGGGTTTCTTCTCGTTCGCAGGATTCCCGCCTGCTAACGAGAGCCCTAGGGTAGGGGTTGCTGAAATCTGTATAGGCAGCCCTGACTGGGAGTCCCGGTCAGGCCCCTATGACAGACTCCTAGGACCAACACTGGACTGCTGACTGATCTGTAGGTTCGTGCTGTGACACACGCTGTGTCACAGGTAGGCTAGACTCCGAAACCGTCCGAGACCGTTCCGGGGATATCTAGCTTAGGGTTTATTTATCTTATGAGTTTATCCACACAGTTCGGGAGTTTCTGATATCTAGTGAACTAGGATATTCCAGTAGGTCGTGGCCCCATCCACGCTTTTATTCCACTTGCTGATTTGGCCATGATTGGCTAAACGGCCGCTTGGAGAGGTGGTGCGCGCATGCGCGTTTGGGTGCGACTAGGAATTATGGTATGAATTGTTTGCGGTGAGCAACTGTGAGTGGCGGCCATGGGGACCGCGCCTCGTTACGGACTAGTCTTAGCAAAGTTCGGATCCAGTTTTGCACCAGCACTGGCCCTGCTGGTTACTGTTTTCTGGGCTGGTGTTCGCGACACCTTCGACTTCGACGACATCTTCGAGTGCCCCTCGCCGCTCCGCTCTCTCAGCTTCTCTCCGCTGCTGACCATTACCATTTTTCCACTACCACACCCAACCGCACGGCTGCGTACCACCTCCCCTCTGGCTTTTCAGAGTATGGGTATGTTGACCCGAGCGAAGAAGTCCCTGGACAGGGACAGTGACATCGACGCCTCGCTGAGGCTATTGGACGGAGTTAGGAACAGTCCGACGGTGCGCACGCCAACTGTTCCGACCCCCGCTCCGAATTCCAACGAAGATGCAGACGTGGCGACCAGGAAGTACTTGCAGGAGCAGAGCAAGCTGGTTGACGACGTCTACAAAACGCGTCTACACCGCCAATGGGCCAAGGGTGTCCGCGAGGATGTCCTTGGGGACAAGAAGCACCACTTCCGCGGTACGGACGACGCTGGCCTCCTCTCCGAGCTGGTGGTGCAGCTGCGTACGGAGTTTCATTCGGCTGGGCTGGAGCTGGCATCCTTTGACCTCGACGACCCTCTGGCTCGTGTGGTGACCAAGGTCAACGGCTTGCTCTACGACGTTCTGGCTCTGGTTATCGAGAAGCACAGCAACGCCTACGTCTGGTTGACTGGCACCGACGCCTCGTCTGACCGTGATGGACGGCGGGCTCTTGTGGACATCATCAAGGGCTGCGTACCGGTGGCGCTACGTGAGTCGCACCAGGAGGAGCACGCCGCGTTGCGTTATCCCGCAGACACTGACCCGCAGCCCATCTTGGCTCGGGAACAGCGTCTGGTGCGGGATAACAAAGCTACGGACTGGACACCCACCGAGGAGACCAGGAAGCTCTCCCTGTACAACCGGCTGGACCCGGTGTTTTACACCGCGGTCAAGGTGCGGTATCCTCTCGCGGCCGACCTCGCGCATGTCTCCTTGGCATCTCTCCGCTCCCTTGTGGTAGAGATCTATCAGGCTTGGGCGCAGACGGGGGCGGGGAAGGCAGTCTCGGGCAAGAGCGGCGTCTCCGCGCAGCTCTCCAGCACCGGGTACGGCGCCCTCCTCAACAAGATCAACGAGCTTCAAGACTTGCTACGGCAGCAACGCGGGGCGGACGCACCGCCGGCGCAGCAGCAGCGGCAGCAGCCGCAGCGTCAGCAGCGGCAGCAGCCGCAGCGCGGTGCGCAGCGGGGATTCCGTGTCGGCACGCACCCGCTGCCTGCAATCGGTTTCGACCGTGACGACCAAAAGGCGAAGCCCTTCTGCGGAAGGTGCAAGAAGGCGGGAAAAGGTGAGCAGTATCACTTCTACCGCGACTGCCCGTTGGGCGGGCGTCAGCATCCCCCGCACTCGGCCGCGGCATTCTGCATTCCCATCGACGAGGAGGACGCGGAGGGGGTGCGTGCATTGGCCATGTGTGCCCTGTTCCAGCAGGCGGCGGATGATGGGGCCGAGGCTTTTGCCACTGCGGCATCTACGTACGGGCCGCCTGCGGTACTCTGTGCGGGTGCGGTGGGCGGGATCGACGTGTCCGCCTACGGCTTCACGGTAGAGCCGCAGCAGCCTGCTGACGAGCCCGCAGGTGACGACATTCATCAGCGGCTGGACGATCTCGCCGCGGAGGTCCATGCCGCGGCAAACTGCAAGGTGCACTACACCCACGCATCCTTCCCACCACGGGCGGTTCTCGAGCCGCATGCATCGGCTCTGGTGTGCGGCCCCGCGGCAGCGGGGAACATGCCGGAGGAGCAGGTTCCGGCAGGTGGTGCGGCGGCATCGGCATCCGCCGTGCCGGCCCCTGCTATACCTGTCTCGCAGGAGGAGGATGTGAAGCCCGTGCCGCTTCAATCGGCGCGGGTGACTGCCACGACGGACGGTGAGTTCCCTGGGTTCGTTCAGACTGTCAACCACGCCGCCATCGCGCCGGTTGACCTCACCGGCTACGACACCGACGACTACGAGGACTTTGCCGACGGCAGCTTCCGGCTGAAGCCGCGGGGTTCGCCTCCGTCGGCCAATCATGTTTCCGAGCCGCCCGTAGACGGGCGGAGGTCCTACGGTTGTGGGAAGCCGCCTTGGGGCTTTCCTGCCACGGTTGGGCCGTGGGGAATTCCTTTCCTCCTTTCCCTCGTTCTTTGCATCTCGATCATGGGGGTGGCAGCTGTGCCCGATGCTCAGTCGGCTGCGGGATTGCCTTCGCCTGGTGGTGATCTCGATTGGGAGACTCCGTCAATTTTCTCCACGAATGAATTTGTTGAATCCGTGATCCCGGCTCAGGGTTTCTTTGTGGCTGACAATGTGCCACCGCTTGAGCCGCCTGAGCCCCCTGACATCTTTCAGGATCTTGCTCAGGCAGATTTGAGCTTCGACATGGCCTTCTTCTACGGTGTGGCTCTTCATGAGAGAGGTCCTTTCGGGAACCCTCCCTTCGGGTCCGACTTGATTGAGACCACAGCTGGCTACTTTGGTGCTGTCGATTGACTTCTTGTTCACTCTGGATGCACACCAACATGGTGGTGTGCGGAACTCCGGTGACTTCAACAACTTTTATGGTTTATGCTTTTGCTTTTGACATCTACAAGTTACATTCTGGCTTGCTAGCTCGGTGCCTTTCAGTTGTTTAGCGGGTGCACAATGCCCGTAGGTTTCTGCACCTGTGCTAGCTAGAGGGTTTCCAATTTGTGTTTCAGAATTGCACAGTTGGATTAGCAGTTAGGTCTGTCAACCTGGCTCCTGCCCTGACTTATCTTACATTATCTGACTCTCCTAGACAGTCACCACCCACAGTGCTGGGGTGGTGTGCTGAAATCTGTATAGGCAGCCCTGACTGGGAGTCCCGGTCAGGCCCCTATGACAGACTCCTAGGACCAACACTGGACTGCTGACTGATCTGTAGGTTCGTGCTGTGACACACGCTGTGTCACAGGTAGGCTAGACTCCGAAACCGTCCGAGACCGTTCCGGGGATATCTAGCTTAGGGTTTATTTATCTTATGAGTTTATCCACACAGTTCGGGAGTTTCTGATATCTAGTGAACTAGGATATTCCAGTAGGGGTTCCCGCCCGATCGTTTCCGCCTTTCAATTTGGCGCATGATGCCTGAGATTTGAAAGATTTCCTTCCGATGAATCTTTCAAACTAAAACTTTTCTCTCCGATATACTTCAAGTTTCACTCGAAAACATATCGTCAACGTTACATTACGGTGGGTACGTTTATCGCTCAGGGTTCGCTTTGATCCGCTGCATTATCCGCCTTGCAGTATGGCGCATCCAAAAGTGGATAAGATGTATGAAAAATATTCCGAAAGTGTTTCTCAAAGACGCAGAAAAGTTTCGCTTAAACGAAACCCTTCTGGCCGTTTTGCGCTCAAAGAAACAGCAGATCAATCTGCTAGTTCTGAAGCGCCATCCCGGATGTGCCGCGGGGCTCGAAGCGTGTGAACCAAATGACCAAATGAAACACAGATGCACACATACAGCGTTGAAAATATGTTTAAGTCGTTGTTATTACTATTTCTTAGCGTTCCCTTCGGCAGGATACTGAAGGGAATGCCGTTTTGCGGATGCCGGTTCCCGCTTCCGCCACACGAAGCGGGGAATCCGGGATCTGCTTCCAGTGACCGAATCTGTGCGGGGATGCTTCCTAGCGTTCATAATACCTTATTAAACATTATTCGCTTCTAATATATCGCGAAGAGTTATCAATCTCTTCATTAATCTACCCTGCTGCACTAGGTTTTCACAGTGTAGAGCGCTTAAGAAGCGCGAACGGAAGCGGACAGATTCCAGAAAGATACCGGTGCGATTTCAATAACGGTTTAGATGTCCTTCCGATGTAATCGAACGGCTGTACGGAATTTGTAAACAATGAAAAATATAATTCGCATCTGAGGATTTTCATTACACTCTTAATACGCCGTACGGCAGTTTGCCAGAGTTCTCCATCATTATCTTCATCCACGAAAGCAGTCGGATCAAGAACTTGCTAAATCCAGATCGTTTAAAGTAATTTATATTTCAGGTATATTCGATGCATCTTGAGTCAGAAGATGGTGTATTTAGTAGAGTTCATTACACATGAAAATCGCCGTACATCGTGTCAACATGATGGATGATGTCATCGTCCCGTCAGTCACACTGCTCCTTCCCGCTTCCGGGCGGGGGTTCGCTTCGGTGCGTCGCGTCGGCTGGAGCGCATGCATTCGAGCAGATAGGGATCAGTTTCAGTTTTCATTTGAAGCTATTGTTTCATTCCTCACTGGACTGTAGAATAGTGTACGTTAGCGGAACCTACTCAACTTGCAATATCCATTCAGCATAGAAGCCCCAAAACACTAGGGACTTGTGTGCAGAGAACCAGTGAGCAACATGTCTATCGCAGCTGCTGAGAAACAATATGAGCATTTACTCGTGTCCCACCTTCTATCCGAGGATGGAGCGACCTGCAAGCTCTCTGATCTTGGATCGAAAGTCCAGAAACCTGAGATGTTGAAAGCCGAAAGACTGAAAGGGTTTCTCGAGAAAAGACCGGCAGTATTTACCGTGGGATCTACGGGCGTTGTCACCTTGACTCCTAAACCAGCCGCCGGCACAAAGTCTCAAAACAGAAAAAAACGGAAAACTAGTTCCCAATCCTTCGACAACGAAAGAGTGAAGCTGAAGTTTCCCTTCCCTGATAAACCTCTGGAAGCGTCATCTTTTACATCGGCAAATGTGCGCGCAGTGGCCCAGTTTGTACTTGGGTGTTCAAACGGAGATCTGCAGCACAGCGTTAACTTGCTAAGAGAAGTCGAGGAGGCTACTGAAAAGGTTTGGTACGAGAATTTTGTCGTTTCGGCGAAGTCTGCTAAATATGTCAAGGGCGACGCTATCGACGAAACTACGGCCTCCTGGTGTGTGGCTTTGGACTCCCAGGAGGCGGACACGGCGAATGCATGGAAGAGCTCCAAGTTGTGGCCAATGTGCCAAAGCCTTACTGGCACTACCCTTGATATCTTCCAAGATAGCGAAGAAATGACATTTCTTTTGCTTCAGGGTTCCTTGAAGTCAAATCATGCCGCGCTTCATCTAATCCAGTACGCGCTTCAGCTCCGTTCTGTGACATTTCTGGTACCTGAAGATGTTGTCGGCAGAATCATTGGGAAGGCCGGAGCGAAAATCAACGAGATTATGAGTGAGTCAAAAGTCAAGATAGACATCGGGAGAGAGACCCGTGAGCAGGCGACAGGAAGAAAAGTTACCATCAACGGCACTCTCGCTGCGAGATCTCATGCGACATACCTCATTATGTCTAACGTGCACGCTTGGACAGGAGCCAAAGCTCCGGAGCCTGCACCCCCAAGCTACTCGTTCCCGAATTTTAATCTTCCGTTGTTCGATTCCTCTTTATATATGAATCCTCTCCAAGCGGATTCCTCTGCAAGTTATGCGTCTCATCGCCAAGCTCCTTTCGGAGGTAGTCCTGGCTTGCTCTCTCCTAACGGACCTGGTGCCAGCTTAGTTCCTAGTTTACCTGTATCCAGCCTCAGTTCTGTCGCTGACAAACAACTTTACCAATCGCTCCAAGGGTTCCAAAGTCCTATGCCAGCTCCGAGCTTCTCTCAGTATGCTCGACGTGGTTGATCGCGAGCTTGGTCTTTGTTTCCGTCTTTGGAATATACAACTCGTTCTCCATAGAGCCTCGATCAGTTTGCTACTCAAACTGCATAAAGTGTTTCACCCCCATCACGTTTGCGAAGAAGATCTAAACGATATCTTCCTCGTGTTTTTTGGACACGAAATCCGATAGCTGTCCAGTATAACTTCAAGAAGGCAAGAAAAATTACACTTGCCAGTTTTATAATGTTTTCCCGCAGTTTTATAATGTTTTTCCGCCTTCTGAAGAATCATTCCCTGTTGGTTTTCTCATATGCTAGGAGAAGAACACTCAGGGCACGTGGCGCAGTGAAAGTGACTTGCTTTGGTGAGGCTGGTGTGGTAGAGGAAGTGAGTGTAGGTGCGAGATTTGCAGGATCTTTAGCTAATGTTATGGCCAAGGTTTTCACTTATGCAACAACAGCATACGATTAAGCGAACTGTATACTGAATCGTACCATGATCACAATTTGTTTGTGCACCACATCTGCTGTGCACGTCGTGGATACAACTCCGTCATATTTACTAAACTTCGAGTATGGATATGGCACAGCTGAATATGGCACTAGCCTGGGACTCCAAACCCCACACACTATATCATACGTGTTGTCCCAGATAAAGTGCGTATTGATTTCCGAAGTGGTATACTCACTGTGAGCAAAGTTGTAAGGTGAATTTTGGAAGGTGCTACATGTTAAAGCACATTTCAATGATCCACTCTTATTGATGCTCTTATTAGCAGAGAATGATCCACAAGGTGAATTTGGCACCGTGCACATCACCCTTCCAAAGCGTCGCACATATCAGGGTGCAAATGGCCACCTGTGTGTTAAATAAAATAAGAATAATGATGTTTCGCTATGATAGATCTAGGTTCATCTAACCACCTGTTTGAGTTAACTTGGAATTTCGCCAGCCCAAGAAAGGCACCGGTGACTCCTTGGTTTTTATTTATGTATCATGGGCTATCATATGTATTTGGGTAATGTAGAAAAATATGTCGACTGCATTTGTGTTCTTCAAGAAATGTGTGATGTAGATTCCCACGTACAATTATGAAATCACCCTGAACGTCTCACTAATAATCAGCCCGACTGATCGATTATTTGGTAGCTTGATCACTGGATCACTGGATATGGTAATCTGACATATATCAACCTCCACACATGTATGTTGATGTACATATGGCAAACTATTCAAATAACTTGACAACTTGATAATAAACTATGAAACTTAAGAAAATCGCATCAAATTAAAAAAAAATCGCCATGACACGTCTATAAAAGCCTTTTGTTAAAAATCTCCAAAACTAAAATTCTTTATAAAAATAAAATACTTAAAGCTTTGCACCTTTTGAGCGAAGCACGGCGAAAACAATGTTTGCTAACTCTTCGGGAGCTGCTTTTAAAAGAGAAGTGCTAACAGAGTTCACTGCAGGCACTGCTGTTTCTGGCGTGACAGCCTGAGCCTCGGTCGTGGCAGCACGGGCTTGTGCCTCGGCACCAGGAACAAAATATTTTGCCTGCTGTCTCGGTGGAGTAACATTCATGACAGGTGTGGTCATGGTGACAGAAGACAGGATGTCCTCAACCCCGAATCCCGCACAGAGATTATACTGATAAGGGGCGCGTGTCCGCACTTCTTCAGTTGCCAACTCAACAGTTTCACTAACATTCGTTGTGCCACTCGGTCCAGCTTCATATGCATTCTGAGAAACTCTCCCACGCTCTGCCATCACCTCTGCCTGCGTGTCAGAAAAATATCCGCTATCTTTAGGAACATTCTGCCGTGCCTCGTAAACCCGCCTAGTCTGCTCTTCTTTAGTGTCAGACACGTCAGATTCTTCATATGGCATTTGCCTGATCTGAGTGTCTGAGTTCACAATCTGGTTATTAAAATACCTGCACAGAGAGACACATTCAACAATGTTAAAATCCAACGATACAGATGCGAAACTCAAGATGTGAAGGCGCATAACGACCCGGCCCACGTTCAGTACGTGGGCCGGTGAGAGACAGTCACTCGTGAGTGCCGGTTCACGTTCAGTATGTATAAATCTCTAGAATTTAGAATTTATACCTGGATCGATCGAAGTAGGCGGGTCGGACTCGGGAACATGACGTTGGTGATGTCCGTGTTCACAGTTAACGCGGGCATGATAACCATCTTCCACAGACTCTCACAGCGCTCCTCCGACAGTCCACGCCCGTCAGTGATGAAGTCGGTACAGAGCACATACTTGCCAGACCGTACCATGCGTTTTAAAGTAGACTTAAAGCTCGCGAACTTCCTCTTCATGCGGAAACGTCAGAAAAGATCTGCCTTCGCGAACAAATTGTACTTCGTCAACTCCATCCTCCCTTTCAGCTGTGAAGAACCGTAAAGAAGGTGCTGGATTTGGCACGCCGACAGTGTCATCGTCATTTGTGTCATCACCGATATGGCTCGACTACTATGACTTCTTCACTGTCATCAGCGCCATCTCCGATATCGACTTCGGTAGTCAGACAGTTCATAGCATCTGTCATTTCCACACCTGACACCTTAGGGGCTGTCATCACATTCTTTCGGCGGAAGCTATAACACATCGTATTATCTTGTGTATAGCTTCACAGTTTCACGGTTGACATATGCGAGCGTAGCACCCGACTTGTAGTGCTTCACTGTGTGTTTGTTTTCACAGGTTTGCGCCCACCACCGGCCTAAGCTGGTTAGTTAAAACCGCCAATTATGGTTGGCTAAAGCCTTTATAGGGGCTCGGGGCTGAAGATCGGGGCATGCGGTTCTAGAACGCACTAGTCACGAAAGGGGTAGAGTGAGAGAGAGGAAGATTTTCCGTTCGTGAGCACAATTGCTTAGGACAAAGATGGACCGGTCTAGCTAGCCGCAGTCTCCGAAGCAGCACGCGCGTCGACATCAAGCCTCACAACACGATCGCCACCCTCTCTTACCTCACCCTATTTCGCGGCTGTAAATTTTGAACCTTTGACCCCGCATTTGAAGCCCCTGCCCTTATTTTCTATAGATTGCTCAAGTGTAAATTTGGTTTCTCTTGGCGAGAACTTTGCAGTGTATTTTTTAGAACCTTGATTACCGAACATTTTGAATTCTTGGATTTTCTTGACTAACGCTCGAGGACCGCAACTGTAAAATTTCCGGGATGGCCTCTACGCCGTATCAGCTGATGGCTCCAGCAAGATTGAGAGCGCACCCAGCTGGTGCATCTAAGAGGCAACTGCAATTTGATCAACTGGTGCCCACACCAGTAGCCGCGTCGTCACAACAATCAGCAGCTGAAAAGAAGTTTGATTCTGAGTCAGCGGCTTTCCTTGATGACCACCAGAAGATTGAGGCGCTAGTGAGGGGCGTTAAATCTAAGCTGTGTGGCAAAGGGGACGCCATCGACGAGTGGAGGTTTTGTGGTGACGAGTCTAATGCTCGCTCACTACTTGACTCCCTCGTTGAGGAGCTTACCTCGCGCCTCACAAGGTTTAACATCCTTTACGCGCATGCTTTCCGTCTGGACGACGTCACCGCCACAGTGATGCCCAACGCAAACAAACTCCTAAAGGAGTTGTTGGAGTATCTCTGTGGCGGTCCAGCGCTCGCTAGCTTCAGTTCGGGAAGCACATCGTTACTTCCCTGACGACGACAAGGTTATTTTAACTGCCTTAGTCAGGGACGTGATGCCTGACCTGGAGGATTTTGACAAAACTGACTTCATCTTTACCCCCACAGTAGAGGTCCCGGCAGGTGTGAACCCCAAACAGTTCATCAAAGCTTTCAATGACGCTGTCAGTAACGCTGCGACGGACTTGGGGCAACACTCCAGCCTCGACATCTCGAGGGAAGATGCGGTACGTTTGTTCCTTCGTCGTACATGTCCCGTCACCTACAAACAGGTGCACGAGGACTACGCGATTGAAAAGGTCAAGACACAGGCAGAGCTGACCCTGGTGAGCTGTGGACTCGCGATTCAGCGGGTCTACAACACACTAGGGAAAGCGAAGCAACTGACAAGCGCCTTTTACAACGATGCAGGACACCGCCACGGTGAACGTGGCGATCTGGACCCCAGGGGAGCCCCTGACCTACGCCCTACCCGCCCGCGTGATGTGTATTACCCTGGACGGTCTTCCCACCCCTTGGGGGGAGAATTTCCGTTTTGCTGCCTCCCCCTTGCCGAAGGGGGGAATTGGCCGCAGGGAATCCGCAGGAAGGGGACAGGCAAGGGCAACGGCAAGAAGGGCAAGGGGCAGAAGCAGAAGGCCCGAGTCACCTTCCACCCGGGTTCCAAACAGTTCTACGGGAATTGTTGGTCCTGCGGTGGAAGGCACCGCCAGGCGGACTGTACACACATGCAACACCTGGCGGCACACTCCATGCGGCTTGACCCCGATGCTCTGGCCGAGGGGGCCTTCACCGATGTTCTGGCAGCTCGCTACCAGGCAGCTTACGCGCATTCGGAGGAGGCCTTTCAGGCAGTCTGTTGGGAGCACGGCACACCAGCCATTTGTGACTCATCGGAGTCGGTGTGCACGTACCCGGACGACGGCTCCCTGTCCTTTGCCGCCTATCTCACCCAGGGGGATGAGGCCTCTCATGCACCCGCTTGGGCACCGCAGGAGTGGACTGACTCTGAGTGGGATGCTTGGGAGCATGGATCCTACACTCAGGAACAACATGACGAGTGGGATCGACTCCAGCGGAAGGCTTCCGCAAAGTTCCAAGCCTTTTGCTATGCAGGGGAGGAGGCAGGCTACGATGAGCAAGATCTTCAGGAGCCGTACTCTTCCCTTTCACTAGGGAGAGTTCATTTTGGCAGCTTCGGGGTGGGTGGTGTCGATCGTGACACCACGCCAACCCCACCGGTCGATGCCCGCATGGACTCTGCCGCTGCCACTGAGACACCGCTTGATCTTTCGTCATTCTACCGTGCGGACCCGAGCATCACATGCTCACCGTGTGACCCACAGCCTGTGTCTACCCAGTCGCATCTCGACGCAGGTGTGGTATTAGACGGGACCGCTCAGACGTTGGATCCTGCCGCACCGTTCTCGGGTGAGACACCGGGCGGTAGTACCGAGCATGGAGACACCTGTATGCACCCCGTGTCAGCGCTCTTCGCACACGAGACACCCCTGGAGCCTGGCTCCGGGTTGTTCGCTGACATGGTGTTGGCAGGTGATCTCCGGTTTCAATCAATGACCGAACAACATCTCAGTGAGACCCGGGAGGAAGGAGCAGGGAACATATCAAACTTTTATGTCGTACGGCCAACACTCAAAATTTCCATCGGCCAAGGTTCGGCCAACCCGGCCAAGATCAAAAATTGCCCGCCGCAGGCGCAAAATTTTAATTTTAAGTATGGCATTATCATAAAAATCGCAAAATTTCGGGAAAATGTTCAAAATTTTACATAATTCGTCTCGGCCAACAAGCAAAAGCACCCTCGGCCAAACCTCGGCCACAGCCCTCATCGTACGGCCACAGACCGGCCATAGGGGGTTGATATGTTCCCTGGGAAGGAGGGGCTTGGGGGCCGAGGTCTTGGAGCTCACAGCTGGAGTCTGTGGCTGGACCGGAGCCCGGCCCTTCCGTGGAGCTTCGGCGGTCCCTTTGCGGCACGCCTCCCGGCCTCACCGACAGGGAGCAGGACCACTGGGACAGGCTGTGGTGTGAGGATCACACCCAGCCCACCCAGTGGTACGACACCCTGCCGGCTTCGGCCGCAACGACTTCGAGGGAACCACGAGCACCGCCTCCGGTAGTGCCCTTCCCTCCCAGCTCTGGCCCGTGCTCTGTCACCGCAGGAGCTGGACTATATGCCACGGCTATGGGCCTCCCTGCCAGCGGACACGGGGTGTCTGCGGGGTCCGTAGTCGGGGCCTCGGACGAGCCCGACAGCCCTGAGCCCCGTGGCTCAGGGGAAGGACAGTACTATGACCCCCCACCGCCCGTCACTGGACCTGCCCTGCGTAGGGGTGTAGGTAGGGGTGGTGTACCCTTCTACAGACATGCCCTCGTCTCCACACTTGTTGTCCTCGGCTTCCTGGGCTGTGCCATGGCAGATGTGAGCATGCTTGTAGGGCAGGAGGATGCCTCGGACGGACTGAGACTGCTGTCACCTGGGGGCCCACGGGGAGAGGCCCAGGGGACGGGGACGGGGATACTGTATGATTGGGGCTCTGATGGTGGCACTTGGGCTGGTAACAATGGGTACAGTGGTTCTTGTGATTGGGATTGGTCAGATTCTGGGGCTGGACACTCTTCCTCTGGACCTGGCCCAGAAGACCCTCGCAGTGACCACGGCCAGTTCACCAGCTCGGGTATGCCGCCCGATGCCGCCTCTCAAATACAGCTCTTCCGGGCAACTATGACAGCAGACAGTGAGGACCGCCGCAGGCGGTCCCGACACCTCACGGCTCTGACTCTGGCAACCATTCTGGCAATTATCATTCAGTGTCTGTTTCTATTCTTCATGGACTTCCAGTCAATATCAGGCGACAGTACATTGGACAGAGGAAGTGCTTCACTGTGTGTTTGTTTTCACAGAAGGTACGTGTCCAGCCCGGCCTTAATGTCTGCTTCGCTGACGTTCTTGTTTCGGATAATGGCGTCCTCCAATCTCGGTACATTCTTATGGCAGTAGCCGATCATCCCAAAACGTGTGTGTACTTTATTCTTGTATGTAAGATATTTGACGACAAGATTCCAGTGCGACTGACGGTTGACACCTTCCCATCCGAGTGCAGACTTCGGGGCAGCGTGAATGGCGTCCTTCTTGATGTTCGTGCCGCCGCCAGTACACTGCGCGTGCCAGTGGCCTTCTTCATGGGGCACTGTACATTTGCTAGTGGTTTTTGTACAAAACCTAGTGGGTTTCACTATATAGTGGAGTGACTCCACTATATAGTGAAGTGACTCCACTATATAGTGGAGTGACTCCACTATA